>CM063603.1:4898354-4913846 GCA_032356905.1 Salix exigua
GCAGGTAATCAAGGCAGCCGTTCTTGCTATCAGCCCGCATAGATAGCCATAGATAAACTCTCTGTTTGAGAAGACAGATACTAAGGAATCACTCGCATGGGTACTACAGAACACAATGGAATAAAAACATAACAGGGTTATTAGTTAAGTTGCAATATATAATTTATATTTTTTTTAATATATTTTTTTATGTAATGTTTTTTGAATTTAAAATTTGTATAGACTTATATTATTTTATACTTAATTTTTAATAAAACTATAATATCATATAAATAAATTATATCAGCTAAAATTAAAATTATTAAATAAAAATTGAAAATGTATTTTATATTATTCGTTAAAAAAGAAATAGAAGGAAAGACGGACCGGCACATCACGCGGCTGATGGGGTGCTCTACATGAGCGTGAGCTCCTTATTTTCCTTTATTTTCCCGTCTTCTTGGTATCCATGCTAGGGAATTATTTTTTATTTTTTATAAATCAGGCGGTGTGATTTATTTTCCTTTATTTGTCCTGGATGTTCGTCTAAACTGTTGACATATAATGTCATACTTTGTATGCTTTATATATTTTGATGATAACAATAAAAAGAAAATGGACAAATAATATGCTTGGATGAGATCAAGCTATAAACAGGTATTATACAAAGAATACATCAACAAGCATAATGGAGTACACGAAGAAGTCACTCCAAGAAGTCCAAGATGCAAGCAAGTGAAGACTTAGAATAAGTGTTCATTTTAGTGCTCTGTGTAAATCTCAATTTCTATCTTGATAGCACAAATTAAAATGAACTCACACACTTCACATTGCATGCATTAAAAGGATTTGATGATTAAAAGGTTTAAGTCATAATCAATCGGTTCAAGAAATTCGAAAAGATAATTTGTCAAAATAGATTTATGCATGAACCGGTCGACCAGCTGAGGTATCCGTTGTGAACCGGTCGACCGCTTGGAAGACAAATTGTTTTATCCGTTGTGAACCGGTCGACCGCTTGGTTTTGTCCGTTGTGAACCGGTCGACCGCTTGATATGGCAGTTGCACTAAAACGGCTAGAAACGGCTAGTTTCTTTTAGAAACTTATAAATAGGTCTCTTAATTGCAAAACTAATTACACAGAACTTTCATATCTTATAGTGAGGCAATTAGAAGTGCATAAACACCTTCATATCATCAATCCTCATTAATACTCATATTTGTGTTTAAATCTTCATATCTTAACACAAAGAGTATTTCTCATTCTCACTACACTTAAACACCTTCAAATATCCTAAGTGCTATTAAGTGAGAGAAAGAGATCATAGATCTTCATTTGTAATATCCACACTATTAAGAGTGTATTGTTGTTTTGCAAAAACAACCATTGTGAAACTCTTGAGAGTTGAGTATAAAACTCTTGGTATTGGTGAGGGAACATCACCAAGGAAAAATCTTGAAAAGAGGACATCTTCATGTGGGAAAAGGAAAATCTTGAAGAGGGCATATCTTCAAGTGGTGTAAAGTCTTGGTGTGGATTCATCAAGCGGGAAAATTATAATCTTGTTACTTGGTTTAGTAAGAGAGTACAATACTCAAGTACGGGTTGGTACTTGAGTCGTGGACGTAGGCTTGCCGAACCACGTTAAAAACCCGAGTTAGCAATCTCTCTCCCTTATCTCTTTACTTTAAAGTAATTAATTTTAAAATTGTATTATTTATTGTATTTGCACCAAATTCCCTTTAGGTGCATAGTTGCCTTAATCCGTGAATTTCAACATAAACTAATTCATGTTCATATCGTGTAGGCTCTAAAAAAATGAAAATACTCTTCAAATAATCGACTCTATACAAGAGGAGAAATTTAACATCTGATCTTTCTTAGAAGATGAGAATAACCTCTCCACCGACACCAAGATCTATTGGGTTACCCGGGAATCATTTGTACACGTGGGAAGGCGAGATAATAAAGGATCTTTTATCCATCGGTATTTAAATCACAATAAATTTTCCAGCCACTCCGAGCTGCCACCCTCCTCGTCGACAGATTGAGATCGAAATTAATTTCATTTCACGTGCTTCGATTCTGCTTCTTCCTCAAGATTTACCATAGACGACGCCCCATGTCCTCTCATTTTATAGTAAGATCTGGGATCAAGTCTACCAGACATAGAGTCGGAGATTAATATAAATAACTGGGACATTGACGGTTTGAGTTTCCAGGTGTGTTGTTTTTTTTAATATGATATCAAATTTTGGATTTTAACAGTAATATATGTACGTAGAAGTTTCAAGTCCAAAATTTTAATCATATTCTGTAATAGATCAACTAGTTAGTTAACAAATATCTCTTTTAACATCGACCTTAGTAAGGGAACCATTTCATTTGATGACAATAAGACGTTCTTTATGTGAGTTTTTATTTTAAAAAAATTACAACTTAAAATCCAGAACCCCACCATGATTCATACAGCTATGAATCAGTGAGTTCAACCAAATGTTGATTATTTTTTCTTAGCAGAGCCTTGACATGCTCTAGATCCAATGCCAGTGGATGGCATTCTGGAAAATGCTCTCCTGTCATTTCATTAACCAAAATAAAATACCATTTCATCATACAAGCATAAATACAATCATCTAGAGTAAATGGCTGGAGTTCATAGATAGGAGTATTGTTTTGAATTGTTTCCGTTTAAAAAGGGTTAAATAAGCTAACAAGCTTGCAACTCGGCTAGCATCCATGTCCTCTCAAGGTGTTTCTATGGTAAAAAAAAAAAAAAAAAACACCAAATACTGAACACCCGTTTCACTTTAATAAACTCTTTCTCATGGACAATTACAAACCTATAGAATCTACTCGTGACGATATGGGGTTACCATCAAACTTGAACTCATTAGTGAGTTGGAAACACGCTAACATCATCTAAGATAGGGCCACACATATGACCATAATCGTTCATCTTGCTGTGATAGTATGCGCTGTAAAATGTAATCCTTGTCCTGTCTGAAATTGCCTGGAACCTTAAACTTTCAGTCTTGGATCCACCCTTTCCCTGAGAAACATAGCGTGCTTTGACAGTTTCCTTGGCAGCAAATGCCTCGACCATCATAGATCCATGGCAAACATTCCTTGCATCTCCAATTGTAAATGTGAGGTTATAGAATTTGTTAGGAACTGTCCTAATGACTTGTGCTATAGCACTCTCTCTTCCTGCTACCATCTCAATCGCGGCAAATCCTGAGGGAACAAAGAAGTGGTTGCTGTCAATGTATTTTAAAGGTTTGAGAGATTCAACGATCCAGCCTGGGAGTGGTGAAATCAGATCTTGTTGCTTGGAAGGGATCAAGATTCCAGTTGAGAAGTTCTTGAAGACATGCGGACCAACTTCAAAGCCACCGTTTTTACCAGGTTGCCTGTATAAAGAGAGCGCATGTATAAAACAACAAATAACTCCAGCAAATTCTAAGAATCCTGAAAAGCTAGGATCTTACCAATAGTACGCTTGAGAGGTGGCAGCTCCTTGATTGCAACAGCATCCAACAGGGGTCCGCAGGTGGGGTCCTCTTGAACACCAAGGTTATGAAATGTGACCTTGACAGCTTTCGAAGTAGCTTTCCAGGCCAAGGAATAAGTGTCACCTCCATCACTGCTATACAAGGTCTGGAGAGGGAGGTCGCTTGACTGGCCAGGGACCGAGACCCTGAGCACTTCATCCTGAGCACAGGTTCTGGTGGCTCCAAATGTGAGTGCATAGACTGAGCCTGGTTTGACAGCAAGAATCTGAGAGATAGAGCCCTCATTTCCCAGCCTCACTGCATGGACCCCGCGAGGTATGGCGAGGAAGAATCCCCCAGGTTGTGGCCCACCTGAAACATACTCTACCAAGCCATTGATTTCCCATTTTGGGAGGGAGTATTTTCCTATGATCACTGTCTTCTTGAGGTTTGATATTGCTGGTGCCTCTTCAAAATTCCCATTTTCAACAAGCCCTGCAAAATATTTCCAAATCAAATAAGGTCATGTATGATCATCCAGATCAGATGAGCTGCAAAAATATCTCACATAAACTATAATATTAAAATGGCTTCTGCTTACCATCAAGAGGTGGAGGTGGAATGGCAGCATAAGCTAAGCCATGGCAAAATGAGAAAAGGAGAGCAGACCAAAGAGAGAGGAACAAAGCCATTGTGTGTATCTTGCTTTTCAGGAAGTAGCAAGAAGTGGCTCCCTAAATAGGGAAGGAGAAGCTCTGAGTTGGGTCAGAAAAATGCAAAAAATCTATTTATATATTCATAATACAAAAAGAAAAAAGAATCTGGGATGCTTCGAAGAAGGTAAATTATAGCAGAAAACAACCCATGTTAGAGTGGCACCAAATTAGCCGTGCGATGTGTCGGGCTGTCCCTCTATTTTCAAAATCGAGGTCCCAAGTTTCCATGCACCTTCTGGTTCATGTGGTTGGACCCCGTAGGATCCTGCATTGGTTGCCGTGATTTGCACTCTTTCAGGACTTCTTAGATTCGTTAAATGCTTACACGAGCCTAATGAACTTTTTCAGTGATAATTTTCCACGCTTGTATTATTGTTTATGAGTTTAATTTATACACAATCCATTGTAAGGCAAGTGTTCTAATTACAGAGGAAATGATAACGTGTCATGCTGTAATTGTGCTAATATCTGTGCATTTACAATAGAAATCAATTGCATTTTTTCGGTGATGCATGTCATGATCTTTGGCTGGAGTTCTGGTGTTGTTATGATTATCGTGATATTCCTTGACAGGCCTTCTCAAAATTGAACTGCCTTCAGCAAAAGAGATTTTGCTTTTTAGTATGTCAGTATGTTACCGTGATAGAGGTTTTGTGAGTAGGTCAGCATGCTGATCATTAGTGTGAACATGACTGATTTGAATGATGCCACGACGCACTAAGTCACGAACAAAATGGATGTCAATTTGAATATGTTTAATCCTCGAGTGATGGACATGATTGAAGTTCAAGTGAGTAGCACCAAGGTTGTCACAAAGTAGGGATGGAGATGACTTGAGATGAAGGCCACATGGTTTCAGATGCCGCATTTGCAAGAGCCCGATACTCAGCTTCAGTGGATGACCTTGCAACTGCGCGTTGTTTCTTGGAGCTCCAGGAGATGGGGTTGGAGCCAAGAAAACTGATATATGCGGAAGTAGATGTGCGATCATTAAGGTTACCTGCCCAATCAACATCTAAAAAAGTAGTTAGAGTACAATGTGATTTGGATTTAATATGAATACCACAAAAAATAGTGTGTTTCAGATAGCATAAAAGACGTTTTGCTTCTGTCCATTGAATTTGAGTGGGCATGTGCATGAACTGAGAGAGCTTGTTCACAGCGTAGGAATTGTCTAGCCGAGTGAGGGACAAATACTGAAGGTTGCCAAGAACTTTGCAATCAAAAGAAGTTGATCCATCTGTGATCTGGAGGGGAGTGCTTTGTGGAGAGAGGTGTAGAAAACAACCTTGGCCCCAAACATATTTGTTGTGGTCAGTAGGTCCCTGATATACTGATGCTGAGATAGGAATAAACCATTTGCAGTGGGTAACACCTCCACTCCTAAAAAAAAATGTAATTGCCCCATGTTTTTGAGAGAAAATTGATAGCCAAGTTGTTCAACAATATAATTCACAAAGGGGGAGTCATCCTCAGTGAGTACCAAATCATCAACATACACCAGAAGATAAAAAATAATTGAATCATGTTTATAAATAAACAGAGAGGAATCGGCCAAGGAATTCATGAATCCAATCTGAAGCAGGGCATTTTTTTAGAGCTAAATACCACACTCTAGGTGCCTGTTTAAGACCATAGATGGCCTTGCGAAGATGAAAAACATGATTAGATTTTCTTGGGTCTTTGAAGATAGAGGGTTGTGCCATAAAAACAGTTTCACTAAGTGCCCCATGTAAGAAGGCATTATTTATTTCCATCTGCCGCAACCCCTAACCATGCATCACAACAATAGAGAGTATAGTCTGAATTGTGATCAGCTTGACCACAGGACTAAAGATTTCTGTATAGTCTACCCTCGGTCGTTGATGATACCCTTTGGCAACAAGGCGTCACCTTGATTTTTCTGCCAACGCCGACCTTTTTTATTTTATTTTTGTTATTTTTGGGTAGATTTTTGGAGAGTAGCCCAGAAATTAGGTTATGACACTGGTTTTGATAAATAGTGCAATAATGCCTTGTGGATTTTCAGGTTAACAAGTACTATGATATTGTACTCACAAGCTTTTATGAATATGGTTAGGTAATGTTGACATATAATGTCATACTTTGTATGCTTTATATATTTTGATGATAACAATAAAAAGAAAATGGGCTAATAATATGCTTGGATGAGATTAAGCTATAAACAGGTTTTATTCAAAGAATACATCAACAAGCATAATGGAGTTCAAGAAGAAATCACTCCAAGAAGTCCAAGATGCAAGCAAGTGAAGACTTAGAATAAGTGTTCATTTTAGTGCTTTGTGTAAATCTCAATTTCTATCTTGATAGCACAAGTTAAAATGAACTCACACACTTCACGAGTGCATGCTTTAAAAGGATTTAATGATTAAAAGGTTTAAGTCATAATCAATCGGTTCAAGAAATTCAGAAAGATAATTTGTCAAAATAGATTTCTGCATGAACCGGTCGACCGCTTGAGGTATCCGTTGTGAACCGGTCGACCGCTTGGAAGACAAATTATTTTTATCCGTTGTGAACCGGTCGACCAGCTTGGTTTTGTACGTTATGAACCGGTCGACCAGCTTGATATGGCGATTGCACTAAAACGGCTATAAACGGCTAGTTTCTCTTTGAAACTTATAAATAGGCCTCTTAATTGCAAAACAAAAAAGAATAACTTTCATATCTTATATTGAGGCAATTAGAAGTGCATAAAAACCTTCATATCATCAATCCTCATTAATACTCATATTTGTGTTTAAATCTTCATATCCTAACACAAAGAGTATTTCTCATTCTCACTACACTTAAACACCTTTAAATATCCTAAGTGCTATTAAGTGAGAGAAAGAGATTTTAGATCTTCATTTGTAATATCCACACTATTAAGAGTGTATTGTTGTTTTACTAAAACAACCATTGTGAAACTCTTGAGAGTTGAGTATAAAACTCTTGGTATTGGTGAGGGAACATCACCAAGGAAAAATCTTGAAGAGGGGACATCTTCAAGTGGAAAGGAAAAATCTTGAAGAGGGCATATCTTCAAGTGGTGTAAAGTCTTGGTGTGGATTCATCAAGCGGAAATTGTAATCTTGTTACTTGATTTAGTAAGAGAGTACAATACTCAAGTACGAGTTGGTACTTGAGTCGTGGACGTAGGCTTGCCGAACCACGTTAAAAACCCGAGTTAGCAATCTCTTTCCCTTATCTCTTTACTTTCAAGTAATTGATTTTAGAATTGCTATAATTATTGTATTTGCACCAATTCCGCTTTTAGGTGCATAGTTGCTTTAATCCGTGAATTTCAACAATTGGTATCAGAGCTTAGTTCTCATTTATTAAGTTTGCTTAGACTTTGAGTAGAATGGCAACTATATGCAATAATCTCCGAAATGAAGGTGCTTCAACTTCTAGACCACCATTTTTTGATGGTGATGATTATGCTTATTGGAAAGCTAGAATGTCAATATATCTTCAATCTATAGATTTTAATTTATGGCTTTGTATTGAAAATGGACCTCATAAACCATTTAAAATTGTAAATGGTATTGAGATTCCAAAAAGCATGATAGAATATAGTGACCTAGATAAAAGATTACTTTCTATGGATGCTAGAGCAATGAACATTCTATATTTTGCATTAGATAGAAGTGAATTTAATAGAATATCTTCATGTAAAAATGCTAGGGATATATGGCATGCTTTGGAAGTAACTCATGAAGGAACTAACCAAGTAAAAGAATCAAAAATTGATATGTTAGTTCATCAATATGAATTATTTAAAATGTTGCAACATGAATCCATAACAAGCATGTTTACTCGTATGACTAGCATAACAAATAGTTTACATGCTCTTGGTAGAACTTACTCAAATGCAGATATTGTAAGTAAGATTCTTAGATCTCTACCAAAAGCTTGGGAAGCTAAAGTGACAGCTATACGAGAAGCTAAAGATCTCACAAAACTTCCATTAGAGGAGCTCATCGGTTCTCTAATGACGCATGAGATATCTATGGATAATCAAGATCAAGAAGAAAGGCCAAAGAAAAATTTGGCATTTAAAACTGCTCATCGAATCGAAAGCGAGGAAAATGATGATGATGAAGACAGTAATGACGATCTTGAAGAAGATGTAGCATCAATCACAAGACAGTTTCGAAACTTTCTTAAAAGGAAAAATGACAAGAGAAAGTTCTCGAAATACAAAAAGGAGGGAGATTCAAGTAAAGAAACTCCAAGGTGCTATAAATGCAACAAGTTGGGGCATATCAAACCCGACTGTCCCCATCTTCAAATGAAGAAGAGAAATCGCTTTCAAAAGAGAGCTTTGAAAGCAACATGGAGCGATGATTCGAACTCAAGCTCTAGTGATGAAGAAGAACATGTGCTTCATGGCAATTGAAAGCGAAAATGAGGTACAATCTTCGGATGATGAATCTGACCCTTCCTATATTGAATTACATGAACAACTTGAAAATTTGTATGTAGAATATAAGAAGTTAGGTTCTAAATATAGTACTCTCAAAAGAAATCATATATGCTTAATTGAGGAAAAGAATTATTAGAAAAGAAAGTATATGATTTAAATGACAAGAGTAGTAAAACTAATCAACTTGAAGAAGATAATAAATCTTTAAAAGAAAAAGTTGATGAGTTAAATGTAATTATCTCAAAATTCACACAAGGCTCAGAAATTTTTGAGAAAATGCTTTCAAGCCAAAGAAGTGTGTTTAACAAAGGAGGATTAGGTTATAAACCTAAGATAAATCAAAAATACTTAAAGAATTATTTTGTTAAAGCTAAACATTCTTATGATCCAAATCAAACATGTAATTATTGTAGAAAATTAGGACATTTGGTTTATGCATGTCCTATGAAGAAAAATAAGAATGTTAAAATGATTTGGGTTCCAAAAGGAACCACCCCTTGAATTCTTTGGTAGAAATAAGTTCATTTTGGATATTTATTATTATTAGATATTATGTCTTTATTTATCTAAAATGTTAATTTTCTTTTTGTTGATGCCAAAGGGGGAGAGATATGATGAAAATATCAAATGCATCAATAATGGGGAGAAAAATAGGAGAATATGAAAAATATATATGCATATATTTAGAGGAGAAAATGGATTTTTCTTGAGATTGCATATTATATTTTTACTTAGATTAAATTGCTAAAAATGTTCAATGTCTCTTATATATTGGATTACAAAATATAGGGGAGACTCATTTTTTATCTAAGTTTTTATTTATTGTCATCATCAAAAGGGGAGATTGTTGACATATAATGTCATACTTTGTATGCTTTATATATTTTGATGATAACAATAAAAGAAAATGGGCTAATAATATACTTGGATGAGATTAAGCTATAAACAGGTTTTATTCAAAGAATACATCAACAAGCATAATGGAGTTCAAGAAGAAATCACTCCAAGAAGTCCAAGATGCAAGCAAGTGAAGACTTAGAATAAGTGTTCATTTTAGTGCTTTGTGTAAATCTCAATTTCTATCTTGATAGCACAAGTTAAAATGAACTCACACACTTCACAGTGCATGCTTTAAAAGGATTTAATGATTAAAAGGTTTAAGTCATAATCAATCGGTTCAAGAAATTCAGAAAAGATAATTTGTCAAAATAGATTTCGCATGAACCGGTCGACCAGCTGAGGTATCCGTTGTGAACCGGTCGACCGCTTGGAAGACAAATTATTTTTATCCGTTGTGAACCGGTCGACCGCTTGGTTTTGTACGTTATGAACCGGTCGACCGCTTGATATGGCAGTTGCACTAAAGCGGCTAGAAGCGGCTAGTTTCTCTTTGAAACTTATAAATAGGCCTCTTAATTGCAAAACAAAAAAACATAACTTTCATATCTAATATTGAGGCAATTAGAAGTGCATAAACACCTTCATATCATCAATCCTCATTAATACTCATATTTGTGTTTAAATCTTCATATCCTAACACAAAGAGTATTTCTCATTCTCACTACACTTAAACACCTTTAAATATCCTAAGTGCTATTAAGTGAGAGAAAGAGATTTTAGATCTTCATTTGTAATATCCACACTATTAAGAGTGTATTGTTGTTTTACTAAAACAACCATTGTGAAACTCTTGAGAGTTGAGTATAAAACTCTTGGTATTGGTGAGGAACATCACCAGGAAAAATCTTGAAGAGGGGACATCTTCAAGTGAAAAGGAAAAATCTTGAAGAGGGCATATCTTCAAGTGGTGTAAAGTCTTGGTGTGGATTCATCAAGCAGAAATTGTAATCTTGTTACTTGGTTTAGTAAGAGAGTACAATACTCAAGTACTGAGTTGGTACTTGAGTCGTGGACGTAGGCTTGCCGAACCACGTTAAAAACCCGAGTTAGCAATCTCTTTCCCTTATCTCTTTACTTTCAAGTAATTGATTTTAGAATTGCTATAATTATTGTATTTGCACTAATTCTGCTTTTAGGTGCATAGTTGCTTTAATCCGTGAATTTCAACAGTAAGTCTTTCCATTTTGCTCCTAGGTGAGGACCGAGGAATGATTGCCAACATGGACTTTTTGAATCATCTATTAGGTGATGGATTTTTATGAGTATGGATTTTTTTATAGGGTTCCCATGTTGGATTGATGATAGATGATGTTTTTATTTATGTATTCATAGGTGGAAGTGGGAGTCTCTTCGTGAGAGCATCAAGAGACATGAGCACTTTCTTGCTTTGCAATTAGGTTTGAAGAAAGGACAGAAGGTGATTTCTTAGCATCATTTTTTTTTGTAATGTGACAAGATTTTGGTGAAATTGGACATTTTCTTAAAAGCTTTCTTACCAAACTATTTAATCAATTGAACTTTTATTTCTCAAACTCAGGTGTTAGATGTTGGTTGTGGAATTGGAGGGTCATTAAGAGAAATCGCTAGATTCAGGTAAATGAAAGAGGATTAGGGAACACTTCATTCTTAAAGTTTTAGTATCTTCACTCTCCTTAAAGAGTAGTGGATCAAAACCTTTCTTCTTTGTAGGATATAGGAATTCATCATAAAATAGTTCGAATAACTCACTACTATTAGAATCATATTTTGGGATCTCAGCTAAAAGTTTAAGTTCTTAGGTGAGATGATTCATTAACATGGTATTAGAGAATGATTGACCACAAGTTCAAAACTTACCACCTTCATTCTATTTGATAAAAAAACAAATACAAAGTAGTGAGTCTATGTGCAAGTTTCAAGCCCATTTTTTTTCACTTGAGGGGGTATATTAGAGAATAATATAAATCATATTCTGGAATTTTTTTTAGGTGAGATGATTCATTAACAACTACCTGGGCAGTACACTGCAACACCATAACTTCTTTGAATAGTTGCTCTAAGCAGCATCACTATGTTTTCATTGTTCACGGTATCTTTAACATGTGATAAGAGTTTAATATCATTGATAGTGCTTGACTTTTTTCCTAGATGAGTAATCATAGTATTTTCTTCTATTATGTTGATTGGAAATGTAGAAATTCTAGTACTTTTATGTTCTTAATTTTTAAATAATTTAATCAATGGCCATGATTTTAATGAGATTTTGCAGTGGAACACTGATAACAGGGGTAAACAACAATGAATACTGGATATCAAGAGGAGAGGTATGTGATTTCATTATGTCAAATTGGGAGTTTGAACTTTTTCATATTTGCAACCAGAGAAAGTGTCAAATTATATTTTCAACGATAAACTCAATTTTTTTGTTCTTTATTAGGAGTTAAATCGCATGGCGGGAGTGGACAGAAATTGCAACTATGGGAAGGTTGGATAAATTGTAACTCATGGGAAAGTCATTCAGTTTCAACTGTGAATCTCTTTTGGGCCAAGATGTTATCCTCATCCTTTTTTTTTGGTTGATAAATGTTGGTCGATACTTCAATTGCTTTATGTCCTTCAAATATGCTTTTGACTATGTTGGAGCCCTTCATGCCTCATGTTTTATAACAATGCAAGCTGATTTCATGAAAATGCCATTTTTTTATTAGAGGAAACCTCACCTCCCGAAAACATACTTTGTGGGTCTATCTGAGCGAGTAAAACTTAGTCTGTCCTAAGTTTTTACAAGAGATGTACGTCCTGACTCGAACTTGAGACCTGTTGTGCAGATCTAAACTCTTTTTCCATCATGTCATGCCATTTTCTGACAACACCTTTGATGCAATATTTGCAATAGAAGCCACTTGTCGTGCACCGGATGTAGTATGTCATACTCCAAACTAAAATGAACTCTCAATGTGACAAGTTATGATATATCCTTCATTGCATTTGCTTCACAATCCTTTTATCTGAAGTTATTTGACAATGTTTTTTTGGATGAAATAGCGTGATTGCTATAAAGAGATTTATAGAGTGTTGAAACTGGCCAGTGTTTTGCGGTGTATGAATGGTGCATAACTCAATCATTTGACCCTCTGAACCAAGAATGTTGTAACCCAACTTTGGGTCATGCCCCAAAGCTAAAAAAAAGAAAAAAAGAAGAAGAATATATATATAATAAATAAATGGGGGTGGTGTCGGTAAGAAAATCAAGCTAAAATTTTGGACATCTTTGAAAGTTCGATTGTACCCTTTTTATGCCCAAAAATAAAAACGCGGATCCAAAGCTAAAGTAATTTATTATAAGATAAATCCGCGCATAGACTAAGTCATAAAATATAATTATATTTTTTATGGACCAATTTGATATAGTCGTTGGTTTAATATAAAAGCGTAATTATATTCAGGAATTAATTTAGGTTCAATTGGAGGGTTTAATTAAGTTTGACGACTTAATTATACTTTAAATTGATCAAATTAAAGGCTTAGTCAATACGAAATCAAGTTCTTAAAATTAATTCGGGCTCAATTGGTGATATTTGAATTTTCAGTGATCAATTTGAATTTTTTTCAAACCAATTAGGCGAAATCGGGGACCTAATTGACCAAATTAAGAGTTTTTGGTTGAGTGGGGAACTATATTGCACAGATAAAAATCAAGGACCAAAGTAAAAAGGTGCGCAAAATTTAAAGTTAACTTTGAATTTTTCACAAGGACATAATTGCACAAGATCATAGATTTAAGTTCAATTAAGGGTGCAATTAGAGGAGTAACAAATGGAGGGACCAAACTGTATTTTATACCAAAAAACAACAAACTTGAGCCACCCGAAAACCCCCATTTTTTTCAGACATAGCATGCGCATTGAGCCACCCGAAACCCCATTTTTCAAAAATACCTTGAGCCACCCGCGTGAGACCCCCCGGTTTCTGTAACCTGTCGCTATATAAGGGAAGATGAGAGAAAGTAAAAAAGAAAAAGGAGAAAAACCGAGGAGACCAGGAGAGGATTTCACGTAGAAAAATTTGGAATTTCATTTGGGTTGTGGCTGTCTTCTACACATTCTGGGGTCTGGATTTTTGATTGTTCTCTGCTGCTCGCACTTGGTCTGCTCCCTCTCTCACTGAAACCAGGGACCTCTCCCTCTCTCTCTCGGTAAGCTCTTCCTCCCTCTCGGTGCAAGAAAAACGTCACTGTCGACCACCCTTCAGCTTGCCTTCAACACCGCCTCAGCACCACCATCGTTTCGCCCTCTCAGCCTCTGTTTCGCTTTCACAAAGATAGCTCCCCGACGTCTCTCTCTCTCATAAAAACAGACCTCTGTTTTTTTTTCCATTTGTTTCGGCCAACCGAGCTTCATCACTGTCAACCATCGTTGTCTCTCCTTCTCATCACCGTAAGTCTTCTGTCAGCCCCAGAAACTCCTCCACCATCTCAAGCAAGGAGAGAGACAACGACAGCAGCGATATCAACAGCCCCTGCAACGAGCTCCGACGACTTCCAGTCCATTTTCCGACGAGCTCAGACCACCATCACCGACGATACAATGACCAGAAGAATCACCACAACATCCTCTACACCCAGGTACCGACCATTTCCCTTTTCTTCACACTTGAAAAATCGTCATTTCACTGTGCATCTTCCTCGTTTTTTTTCCTGCATGCGTTTTTCCTCTCGGGTCGGGTCAGGTCGGGTTTGAGACCCGTCCTGACCATTTAAAAAGGCACGGGCTTCGGTCTGCTTAGGCCGGAAGCCCGACCTGCAAGAGCGGTTGGGCTCGCAGCCCAGCTCAGTTAATCCAGGCCGCGAGCCCGCTCCTTTCCTCTGGGCCACGACCCAGACCCAAGATCGTATGGGCCACGACCCAGACCCGAGACTTCTGGGCCATGGCCCAGACCTGCTAATGAAGGTTGGGCTGGCAGCCCAGGTTAGCAAAGGGGTGGGCTAGCAGTCCAGCCCACCCGAAAATAATAATATAATAATGTAATAATAATAATATAATAAAAAAATAAAACAAATAATAAAAAAATATTAAAAAATATAAAAATATATTTTTGTTTTTTTTATACAAAAAAATCTAAAAAATGTGTTTTTTTTTTTTGCATAAGGCCAATACACTAGCATATTTTAAAAATTGTTTCTTTTGAAAATGTATATATTATCTTGGTTTTTGAAGAGAAAAATGAGTTTTAGCATGGATTTTGCAAAGAAAAAATCATTTCTTGCATTTTTGAGATTTTACAACATGTTTGTAAAATCCAAAGGGTATTGGCCAATATTCAAAAAAATATAAAAAAACTTTTTGGTGATTCATATTATTCATGGTTCGGAATTTGGATAAACAAATTCTATTCAAAATATTCGGTTTGAATAATATACTATTATTCATGGTTTGGTGTTTGGATAAATAAATTCTATCCAAAATATTCTGCAGGAATAATATGCTATTATTCACTATCGGTGTTTGGGTGGATAAATCCTAAAGGGTTGCTATTCAAAATATTCGGCGGGAATAATATGCTATTATTCATAGTTCGGTGTTTGGATAAATTCTATCCAAAATATTCGGCGGGAATAATATGCTCTTATTCACTATCGGTGTTTGGATAGATAAATCCTAAAGGGTTGATATCCAAAATATTCGGCATGGATGATATATCATCAACATGTAAATATATTTTTCAATATCTTAGCAATCATAGGACAAACAAAAACACCAAGCAGCTTACCTTAGGTAGGGCGTACTAGGGGTGCTAAAACCTTCTCTTTACGCAACCAGTCCCTTACCCTAGAATCTCTGAAAGACCAGTCCTAGGTTTCCTAGTAACCGTAATATTAGGTGGCGACTCCCTTTGTTACAAAAAATAAATAATCCCCTGACATTTAATCTCCCCGCTCACGGAGACAAGTTGCCATGGCGTTGCGCTCAACCATTTTTGGGGTGCGACAAA
>CM063603.1:4914346-4938069 GCA_032356905.1 Salix exigua
TGCCACTACCACCGGGTAGAGGACATCAAGGTGGTTCTCCGTGTCTTGGTGGCGTCGAAAATGGTGGCTCGTGGTGGCCGGTAGGGGTGTCGGAAGGGCTGACCTGTGCTGCCGTTTGCCCTCTCTGTTGTTGCTACTCCTTCGCTGGAGCTGGGAGGGAGAGCTTATCTTGCTGTTGGGGAGCTTCTGGAGGTGCTTCCGGAGATGAAGAATGTAGAGCTGGGTGGTCAGAGCTGGTTGACCGAGAGGGAGATAGAGAGCTGCAGCTGTTGGTTTAGAGAGAGAGGGAACTTGCATACCGAGAGGGAGAGAGAGAGCTGTTGACGCTGGAGTTGGGGAAGAAGATAGGTGGTTGCCGCTGCGTGTCTTCGTCTTCTTCCTTGTAATGTGATTCCTCGGAATTTTCTTCCCTCTTACGTGAAATTTCTGCTCTTGTTTTGTTTTAGTTTTTTCTCTGTTCGTCTTCTCTCCTCTGTTCTTCGCTTTTCCTCTTCTCTGCTAAATTTTCATTTGTTTCTTTTTCTTCTCTGCAGGTTTGTTTTTTTGTTTTCCCTCTTTTTTCTGAAGGTTTCTTTTCTCTTACTCTTTTTCTGAAGGTTTCTTTTCTCTTCCCTGCCCATTGCGTGCACCAATGGGTTGCCTCTTCGCCTGAAAGAGAAGAGATAGAGGCAGAGGCATGTCTGCACTGTTCAGGTGACTGAAAATTACAGTCACGCGTGATAATTTGGAGAGAGTGTAAAATACAATTTGGTCCTCAATTTTTAATTTGTTCAATCACACCCCTAATTGGTTTTAAACTTTTAATTTTGTGTGATTGCATCCCCATGAAAAATTCAATGTTAGCCTTAAAATTGCGCGCCCTTTTTTATTTTGGTCCCTGACTTCCAATTTATGTTATTTGACCCTCAATTGACCATTAAACTCTCAATTGTTTCCAATTGGACCCCTGATTTTGCATAATTGGCTTGGAAAAATTCAATTTAGTCTCCGAAATTTTCCAACTTCTCAATTGAACCCAAATTAAGCTCCAAACCTTGATTTTCATCGATTAAGCCCTTAATAAAATTAATTTGACCAACTTAAAGTATAATTAAGTCCTTGCACTTAATTAAATCCTTTAATTGGACCCTAAATTAATTCCCGAACATAATTATATTTTTAAATTGGACGACGATTAAATCAAATTGGCCCATAAAAATATAATTATATCTCTCGACTTAAATTTTACACAGATTTATCCGATGATAAATTATTTTTGCCTTGAATCTGTATTTTCCTCTATTTTTAGGGACAAAAAAGATACGACCGAACTCGCGAAAACGACCGAAAATTCCACATTGATTTTTCCACCAACACCGACCTCTTTTATTTTATTTTTGTTATTTTTTGGTATATTTTGGGGAGTTACCCAAAAATTGGGTGATGACAGTTTAACACATCCTCTCAAGTAAAAGCCTTTTAGCTTGAAACTTCCACAGACACACTATTTTATACTTATTTTTTATCAAATACAATGATGAAAGTGAGATTCGAACTCGTGACCGTAGTGTCAACAATGCTTTGATACTATGTTAAGCAATTATCTCATCTAAAAGCTTAAACTTTCATGTGAGGTCTTAGAATATAATTTATATTTATCTTTAACATTAAGTTTATCCATTATATATATATATATATAATAATCCAATCCTATTCATTGTTTTTAATTATTACTCCTATATTCTATTAACATAGATTCTCTGATCTATATCTATATAGCTGTATGTCAATCTCCTTATATGAATTTATTCATTTCCTATATTAAACATGATTTCTTAGCTGTAACATTTGCATATAATGGAAAGACATCTCCCCATCATTGCAAGGAGTTTTTACAGCCCTAATAAACAATCTCTAAGCATATTTAGTGGTGTTGTATAAAGATACCTCTTCTTAGTTTTCCAATTGCATGAAGGGATTTCTTTATTTGAGATATCTTTTTCTATGTGTACTATCGAAAAGATTGGCTTCATCAGTGAGAAAATATAATTAATTGTACTGAAAAACTTGATACTCTATACACACAAACAAACATTTTATACACGAGAAGAAAGCCTATACTAGGTAAGCTATCTAATTATGTTAAGTACATATTCATTTGCTACAATTATTCTCAATCAAATCATAATTGATTGCAAATTATCTTGTTTCCTTTCACACTCCCCGTCAAGCTAGTATAGATGTCAATTGTACCCAACTTGTTGAGGTGCGTATAAAAAATTCGATCTCTTAGCGGTTTCTTAAAGATGTTAGCTATTTGGTTTCATGTTTTGGGAAAACTTGTCTTTGAGATCACCCCACACGATGGCTACTGTGTCGGAATAGACGTTGCTAGCAATGTCGGGATGGATCAAATGCAAGATCCATGATAATACCATGTGGTTGCAACACTGCCACATAGGAAATCTGCAATCAGTTGATGGTGGCGCCTTGATCGATCCATTAATTCATCCAAGTTTGTTCTTGGCACTAAGGTTGAGACAAATTGAGCAACTCTATTCTTCATAATTATTTCCTTTGAGGGGAGCATTGACAAGGGTGGGCCTGGTGTGTCGGAATGGTGCAAAGCAAGGGGATCAGACATGGTTGGTGAACTGATGAAAATCAGTAGGTCTGTAGATCGTTGGATTGTTGGGTTTGAATCTATTGATTGTGTTCCGACCATGGTGGGAGTTTGGTGGTTTTGTGATGTCTACAGCAGAAGGTATCTGGGTTTGGTTTTCATAATTTAATGCTCTGATATCATGAGAAGATGTTAATAATTGTATTGAAAAACTTGATACTGTATACACGCATCTTTATACAAGAGAAGAGAGCCTCTACTAGGTAATCTATCTAATAACATTAATTACAGATTCATTTGCTACAATTGCTCTCAATCAAACCATAATTTATTACAGATTATCTTGTTTCCTTATACAATGAGAATCTGAAGAAACACTAAGTTCACTCTTCATCGAAGTCTTGACCTCATTTCTGGAAATTACTTGTGGTTCAGGAGTCATTAGTAGCTGAAGAGTTGGGATTTACGTCCTACTATCTGTTTTACAATTCTCTTCTGATACAAACTAGTAGGACTTTGTGAAGGATTGAGGTGATAAACTTCCATAGTGGAAATGCCTTCAAAAGAATTACCAAATGGTTCTGTCACTGCCTCTGCATCTTGAAATGGACCATATTTCTGTAGTGTTACTGTATCAAAACACACGGGCTTGCCTGCATCATTTGCTCCTTTTATTCGTGACTTTCTCAGACTTCATATCGCTGCCATTCTCAATTCTCAATCTCCGTGAATGTGGAGGCGTTCACTCAGGTATAACTTTTGGAATCTCAAATGGTGATCTTGGATTTGATTGAACTGTCTATTCTACGCTTCCTTGCTGGCCAATGTTTTCTTGAGGTTCAAAACCTGAAAGTTGTCAAATATTTCAAATTGGTATTGTAATCCAATACCCTTGAGTAGAATTTACATCCATTTAATTTCAGAACACAAGGGCAAAGAAAAAGGACGACGTCAACAATAGCTCTCAATGTGTGCAATTTCAGTTTGTAATAAGACAAAAAGAACCTATAAAAACGCTCCATCTAAAAGGAAAGGAAAAAAAATCCCACAGTATGATGATATGGATAAAATTTAAATATATATGAGAAACAACCAACTACAACAACAACAAAAATTGACCCTAGTGTATTTGTAGTCAACATGATAAGAATCCAGCAATCCCTAACTTACACGACCTACTGTGTCACATTTGCAGGGAATGTTTAAGGGAAGATTGGACAACATCCACATTCCAAATTCTAGTGAAATAAATTCCATATTACCTTCTCCTTCAGCTGCATAAAGTAACTGCTCTCTATGTTTGCACGAGCATCGCCTAGTTCAATAGTTGATACACTCCGAGCAAACTCCAAAGTTGGCTTCTCCAGAAGAGTCTCCTTGTGGACTTGCATGGACAAACTTCAATGTTTAAGCATGTAGCCCACCTGCAGCAAAAAGTCACTGTATACTAGTAATTAGTATATAATAGAAAATAATAGAGAAGTTGGAATTTTTAGAAACAAGTCAATTTATCTATTCTGCACATTACAACCTCTGGAATCTTACAGTAGAAGTGTGAGTTTGTTGTTTTTTTAAGGGATATTAGTCATTGAAATAATAAAAGTCTCATATATTGTTCTTTGCTTTAATTTAAGGACATATATTTTTATTATTAATGTCACGACGACGATTGTTTTGCCCTTTGCGCCCTGCCATTCCCTGATTAGGGGAGACAACGACGCGTGGTGAAATAGGGTGTGCTTTATATTCGTAAAATTATGAATATAATTATCAAGAGTCACCACCTAGTAATAGTATTAAGGTCACTAGAAACCTATTGGTCTCAAGAGTTTGGGTAAGGGAACTTGTTGTGAAAGAGGAAGACGCATCACTCCTAGTGCACCCTACCTAAGACAAACTACATTGTTGTTTGATTGTTTTTTCTAAGTTTGTTTTTTCGTTATCTTTTCTAAAGTTTGATGTAGATCTCTCTTTGTGAGAGAATCTCTACCTCGTTAGGAGTTGAAAGGCTAACCAAAAGAATTTTACATTGCATTTTAGAACCTTTTTTTTAACTATCTGCGAGTGTACTTTACAATGTAATTTTACACTACAATATACCTTCTAGCATGCATACATCAGAAGGTTCTCTTAGAAAAATTTTCTATTATTTTGAAGTTGCTTTGCTGTTGTATTAGGGCTGTGTTTGTTTTCCGGAAAGTGGTTTCCGGGAAACCACTTTCCAAACTTTTCTTTGTTTGTTTGCCATTAGAAAAGTTGGTCAACGGAAAACACTTTTCAGTCAAAGAAAAATTTGGCTAGATTTTCAGGAAAGTGTTTTCCGGAAAATTTGGACGGAAAACACTTTCCAAAAGTTGTGAAAAATTTAGAAATGTCATTATTTGCTTATTATATCAAATTTGATCCTCAAACTTTTTATTTCTATATATAATTTGTTTTGAATATTTATTTTTCAATTCCATCTCTTAAAATTTAATTTTTATATTAATTTTGGTCTTTATTTTTATAATTGTTATTTGCTTTTTTCTTATCATTTTTTTATTGAAATTTTTTTATCTATCAAATTTGGTCCTCATTTTTTTTATTATTACTTATTTTATTTGAAATAATTTATGAAATGTTAATTATTATTATTTTAATTTATTCACCTTTCATTTGTTTTTAATTTTTTAGATTTGATCTCTATTATTTTGATTATTATTTATTTTATTTGAGATAATTTATGAAATTATATTTTTTTTCAATTTCATTCTCATTCAACTTTTTAATTTGTAAGATTTGTTCCTCATTATTTTAATAAACTTGAAAAAAATTAATTTATTAATAAATTTTTTTCCAGTTTATTTTCCATAACACAAACAAACAATGGAAAGTATTTTCCAGTTGATTTTGCATAACACTGTCAAACATCGGAATTCATTTTCCAAGAATTCATTTTACAAGAATTCACTTTCCCCAAAATTCATTTTTCAAAAGGAAATCACTTTCCAGTAAACAAACGGGGCCTAGGTATTTATAATCTAAATTTCCGTTGCCATGTAAATTTAGCATTCATTTATATAAAATGGATAAAATTTATTACATACAGCTCTGAAACAGACCCTCATAACCTCCTCGAAGAATCTGAGTCATGAGATGAAGTTCCATTTTAAGTGGCGAAACATCCGATCCACTAACCAAGAGGTTGCACCCTTCAACGTCTCACAACTCTTAGGTAACTCCCCTATCAGTTTGTGCTCATATCACTTCTTTCATTCTATGTTGAACTAATATCATACACACAATTAATGAGATTGATTTTCAAGATATATTTTACTTAGAAATATATCAACACATCAAAATAATCTTAAAACACAAATAAAATTAATTTGAAACAAAAAATAAACTTAAAAACACTTTTAAAACATAATATCGAACAAACAAAAAAAACAATGGTTGCGTCACCTATTCTAAATCTATTCGAAATCATCTCATTCAATGTTATCTGTTTTTTGTTGCCTTACAATTATAGATTCTTCAAAAAAAACAATGGTTGCGTCACCTATTCTAAATCTATTCGAAATCATCTCATCGAATGTCAACTGTTTTTTGTTTTCACAAAGAAGAGGCTTGAACACGAGATCTCTAGAGGAAATGGATCTTGCTGCCAGTTGATCAGCTACATGCTCATAGCCCATTTCAAGTTAAATTGGCCATGATCAGAGCTATTACCTCATTAATCAATATTCTAACCGGGTCAAGAATTGGCTCTCGTTTTCATGTCAAAGAAAGCGTGAAAGGTTCTTGCTGCGAATTTTGTCATTCGACATTGAAATGGCTAGGCTTGTTCCATGGAATTGGCTGTGGATCGCCGGCCTTTCTTCCACTCGTGTCTCTCTGTCTCTATGAAAGGATAACTTGTCTGTGGTTGAAATTTTCTTAGTGACATCACGTTCCCATTCTAGTGTTTGATATTACGGCACAAGTTGCTTTCAATCGGTTGCTCAATTATTTTCCCACTAGGAGGAAAGACACGCATACAAGTTTTATATTGGTTCTCATAATTATTAATAACTGACACCAATTTGGATTAAAAATTATGTTTTTCATATTGATCTTAAGCAAACCATTACCTTCTATCAAAATTGGAATATTCTTACAAAAAAGAAATAACTTTTGTAAATCGTTTACTTTCTATCTCTACTTTTCTTCTTCTGTTGGCCTCGTTACCCATCAAATAACAGTAACATGCTTGGCAATATTTATTTTTACAAAATAATTAAGTTAACTACCCCCATTCCCCATAGTTTGAGTGGTCGTGCCTATTTTATTACAAAATCATGTACATGGAACAAAATAAAACGACCTTTCAAAAGATCTCTAGGTCCATCTTCATCTATTCTTAGAATAATATATGTATATATATAAAATAAATATCTAATAGGTGGCTCAATGGTAAGAGTTTGGGGCTAAAGGGTTTGATGGTCTCAAGTTTGAATCCTATAATTATTAATATAATAAACACTAGAGGTTTACATGGTCGTTAATTTCAGAGCCTGTAAAATTAGTCGATGTATCTGCAAACTGACCCAAATATCCACTTCAATAATATATATATATATATATATATAAACAAATTGTGATCTCATGGCCCAATAATGCGAAGGACTCTTGTAAATTTCTTAATGAGTCCGATTTTGTGCTAATTTTATTCTTATTCTAAACATTGTACCACAAAAATCATTGGATTAGTCAAATATTTTATGCTTTTTATACTGGACTTTCGTACATAAATCTATTTTAAAATTTAATTTTTAAAACTAAAATAACTTTTTTCAAGAATAATCATATACATGAAACTATCATAATATATAACTCACAAGTGTATCCGCTGCTGTTACTAATATTGCTCATGTGGCATGCACAAAATTTCCATTGACTTTGGCGTGCCCTCTATGATGCATGGGTTAGGCCACCAATGAGATCATTAGTCATGTAAATAAATCAAGAAAAAGGGTTGGAGCCGTCCAAAATTTGTCTTGCTTTATTTACATGACTAAGCTGAATAATTAAGTAATTAAAGATGGTTAATCATACCCATAAAGCCGCATTTGAGTGGATTTCCAAATGGATGGGGACAAAGCGGCCTCTCGCAAACATAATTTAGCACTGGCCTTCATCATCATGCTCGTCACTTCCCTGTCTCTCCATATATTTTTAATACTTCAAGCTTTATAATTAAGTATATGGCTGTGATCTGTACAGGCGATCATTTACATTTACTTGAGAGTGAGTTATAACAGTAGCATGGCATGTGAGGGGAAACTTTTATTTATTAATATAGGTGTCCAAGCTATTTTATATATTTTTCAATTAATTTCATGAATTTTAAAATTAACAAATACATAAATATTTAATAAATATATACCTCATGAACAAGCCCCATAAGAAACTTCTTAGGCACAGTTTACCCTTTCAATGACAGAAATCGTTTATTCAGCAATTAAAAATATTACTGATTTCTAAGTCAATGAAGATTATAGCAAATCTTTAAACGTTATTTGTTCATATATGATTTATAGTGTTGTACTTGACAGAATCTCAGAAATAAAGTTACAAACAAAAAGTCTTAGCTCCCACCTCGTGTGAACGGTTTCAAATATCGAAAATGTACTTTTTCGAGTGATTTGGTTGTTAAAAAGAGAAATTAATAGAGAAAGGGAAAAATAAATGTTGATGGTAGATTTATATATTATTATGATTTGAATTTTTTTATTTTTTAAAGTGATACAAATAATATATATATATACATATTAAAGATATTGTAATAATAGTTGTTTTTGAATTATTTTTTTATTTGAAGATATATAAAACGATTTATTTATTTTTAACATCCGTATATGAAAACCATTTAAAAAAAACATAAAAAATATTATTTAGAAAAACATTCTGGCTCTAAATTTATTTGGTATTGTGATACATTTTCTTCTTAAAAATATATTTTACTTGAAGTTATATTAAGAAAAGATTTTATTACTTTTAATATTAAAATCATTGGATAACACTAAATAACATGAATTTAATATTTATTCAAGTGAAATATATTTAGTCACTGCAGTCAAATATGCAATACTCAAATATAGAAATCAAAGAGAGTGGTCCTATATGTCCAATTTTAGAGGACCA
This sequence comes from Salix exigua, assembly GCA_032356905.1. Lineage (NCBI taxonomy): Eukaryota > Viridiplantae > Streptophyta > Magnoliopsida > Malpighiales > Salicaceae > Salix > Salix exigua. The sequence continues at coordinate 4,923,114 of CM063603.1, forward strand.
TGAAACAAAATTATATGTATCCAAAAGAAAATAATTAAATATTGCAATGCATCTATCAATATCAAAATTAGAGGTGTAAAACATCCACCAAGCATGTAATAATGATAGGCTTTATTCAAAGTAGCTCAATTACTATTTCAAAAGCACTAATTTCCCGGCCGAATTTGATATATGGTAAATAGACAAACCGCATCAAAGCACCTTTAACAAGGAGTAATTGTCAACCGATTAGGATTGCTTAACAGATTAGTTGAAATTGTTTTTTAAAATGATTTTTATTTATAAATATATAAAAATGATTTTTATTTATAAATATATGAAAATGATTTTCTTTATTTTTAAAAAATTATATTTGATATTAACACATGAAAATAATTTAAATATATTATTTTCTTTTAATTTAAAATAAAAAAAATCTTCAATTTCTTAAAAGTATTTTTGAAACTTAGTTCTAAATATGTCGTGCCTGGTGAGGGCTTCGTCTTGAGCCCAGATAAATTATATTTTTTTAACAACAATAACTTTTAAAATAATTCAAGAGTAAAATATATTATTTTAATGTATTTTTAAATGAGAAATACTTTAAAAATAATTTTTATTACATTTTCAACCTCGTTTAATAATTTTTATTATTTTTTATTACATTTAAAAAGTAACTTTTAAATCTCGTTTCATCACCACCGTGTATATCTAAATTTTAACTCTGTACATTATTATACTACTTCGAGTATGTAATTGTTGTAGCATACCATTATACATCTCCATCAATTTATTTATTTTATAAACCACGTGGTGTCCAGATACAGGTCTAGACTAATCCACGTTCGCACCGGGTGGGCTCCGAAGGGGTGAAAATGCTCCCCAAATAGACGGCTCCATATAAGCGGGGGGATTGAACCCCTGACCTTTTTTAAAAAACGAGAGTGCCCTCACCATTCATGCCAGGACCTCTTAGAAACATCTTCATCAATTTAAATATACAGTAACCTTTGTGATTCTGATCCAACAATGAGCATTAATTAAATCATAACTCATCCAAGCTACAAAATTGCTTTGCTGTGGGGAAAAACAAAGAAGCATAACAAGTTTCCAACAGCGAATGATCAAATGACGAATCGAAAAAGGGACTAATAACAATTTTGGTCGATTGAGATGTTATTGGAAAATGAGTTAATCTTTATGAGTAAAATCAACTGGATAATTCTCCATTATTAAGAAAAAAATATTAAATCGATGCTCTATAAAATTTAATTGGATATCATCTTGTGCTGATTTATATTAGGTATATCATCATGTGCTGATTTATATATATTAAAAAAAATATAATTATGAACAAAAAATAATTTCATATAACCTCAACCTCAACCTCAACAGACACTAATCAAACCAACTGTGTGTTTGTTGAATAGACGGTGAAGATGATATATTTGAATAAAGGAGGGCTGGCCAACAAACATAATGAAGGGCAGAGATGATGAATGACTATAGTGTAAGGCACCTAGAGAATGAGGGGCCATATTGATGCTTTGCCAGGGGACATACGAAAGTGTTAGTACAAACCAAGTGTCTAAGAGATTATCATCATCACACCACAATACTCCATATTCTTCCTTTATATTGCCCACCTCCAAACACTATCATCACCATGTCGGCCTCTTGAATCTCCCATTTCTCCCCTCCCTAAACCCCAAAGCTTCCTTCTCTCTCTCTCTCTCTCCGTCTCTCTCTCTCTCTCTCTCTCTCTAAGCAAGATCAGTGAATCCTATTCTCTTTGATTCAATATCTCCATCTATTAACTCCCTTTTTCTATCAAATATATCTTAAATTCTTGTTCAAGCTATCTCCCTGGGTTCTAATCCTGACTAGCTATTCGTTCTTGCTTTCCTTTTTCTTCAATCCTTTCTGACACAGAATTAATTTACCATGAAGAACCAACAGATTAGCCTTCAAAGAAATAGTAGCTGCAGCAGAAGCACAGGAAAAATGATCCCAACAAACTACATGAGATCAATCTCTGAACATGAAGATCATCACGCTCAACTCTCTTTCCGACGCCATAATAATACCAGAATCTATTCAAGGTTTACTTGTTTTTTTAGTTCAATTTTCAAGATTCTATCTTTCCCAAATACAATCATCCCTACAGCCTGTAAATGGCTATCAATCCCAACTCATAACCTGTCAATAACCCCTTCTCTTGGCCGGAAAGTCACTGGAACCATCTTCGGAAATCGCCATGCCCATGTGAGCTTCGCGGTCCAGGATGATCCGGGTTCTGAACCGGTCTTATTACTCGAGCTTTCGATGTCCACGGCAATGTTAGTTAAGGAAATGTCGTCAGGTTTGGTCAGGATCGCCCTGGAATGCGATAAGGTTCATGCTCCTCTGGTTCAGGCCGGCCGGCAGGGGAAGCTGTTTAATGAACCCACATGGACTATGTATTGTAATGGAAGGAAGTGTGGGTACGCCGTGTCGCGGAGGTGCACAGAATCTGATTGGCACGTGCTTGGAACCGTTAAGAGTGTTTCGGCTGGCGCTGGGGTTATTCCGGTGGTGGAGGATGGGATTAAGAGCGACGGTGGAGAGGGCGAGTTGTTGTATATGAGGGCTAAATTTGAGCGAGTCGCGGGCAGTCGTGACTCAGAGGCATTTTATATGGTGAATCCTGAAGGAAATGGAGTGCCTGAACTCAGTATCTTTTTACTAAGAATATGAGAAGAAACAAAGACTTTGTTGTCTATGATTTATTGTTATAAGGTAATGTAAGGTGAAGATGCTTGTTTAGTTAATTAATTAATGTCTTGTACGATGCTTGATTTATATTTGATTTTCTTTGTTTGTATTTTTCTTTAGACTTTAGATTTTATACATTTTCCTCGTTCATAATAACAACAGAACAAGTCAAATAATTTTTATTTTGTTATGGGGCTTGGATCATATAAGATATTACTTTAGAAATTTCCACGATTTAAATTGAGTTATAAACATTATTTCACAAACAAATATGAAAGTTGATTTGATTTTAATTTTAATCTTCCCACACATATATTTTATTTTTGAAATCACATAAATCATATTAAATTTAATTAATACATGTGACATAATTTGAAGGGATGAAGTACCAAATAATTAATGGATACTATAATTATCTTCAAAATTTAACCTTATTGTTCTACTTTTTATTTGATATGTTTTCAATATTATAAACAGAGAGAAAAGAAGAACAATATTTAGAGTGAATAAACTGATCAATTGTTGGAGTCGGAAATGTTCTGAAAGAATTGATCATTATGACTTCATTATCTAAATCATTTGACTTTTATATAGTACGTGATTTATAAAAATGTTCATGGATAGTCTGCTACAATCAAGAATAAAATAACCCAATAATCTTATAACGAGTTAACACACATGTGAAAGATTTCTCTCTTTATTATTTAATAGTCTTTTCATATATAGTCAGATTTTGAGTAAAGTATTTGCATTTAAATTGTACTATGTTTGGGCTTTTACAACTTGTTTATATATATATATATATATATTAGTCATTTACCCAAGCTTTCCGTGATCTGGAAACTTTTTTTTCAATCCAAAAATATTAAGAGTGTAAGATTTTTTAATACATTATAAATTTGAGCAAAATAATAAATTTGTACAGAATTCCTGCGGAGCGCGAGCTTCCAATAAAATATATATGAATTTTAAATAGATATAAATTTATATGTTTAACGTATTTTAACGAAATAACCAACATAAAATTATCATCGTTAAAAAACCAAGAAGATTCAGATACCTGAATCATTATAATTTACAATGATAATTTAATGGCACGAGAGGCAAGAAAATAATTTAAGTGTTGAAATCTACAATGATCTATGCCTAAAGACATAGTGAAACATCAACACTTTTTATATTATTTGTAATATTTGAGATGATATATATGCGTGAATAAAAAACTTTTTTCTAGCTGTTTTTTTACAAGTCTAATGTGTTAGTATAAATATTTTTAATTAAAAAACACATATGAAAAAAATATTACATAAAAACATTATATTTATTTTAATCCCCCAAAAAAAAATCCATATTTCCATTGATTTCGAAATGAAAATCAAGTGTGTGTGTGAGAGAGAATGATTTCCGTAAGGTATATAAGAAGTGATGATATCTGCTAATGTGCACGCGTGCATCCACTTTGTGCACAGCAAAGCTAAAGAAGAAATTGATGATCAGCATGCTCCTGGCCCCAAACCGTGGACTACAGGCAAATGTCAACTTGTAGAGTAGATTTTATGCTTTATTATTTGTCTGCGAATGGTGACATCAACTTCAAAAAATTTAAGGTGAGGTTGAGCTTTAGTTTAGGTGTAAGTAAGCATGATATATATGAGTGGGTTGAAGTTGATTAATTAGGATAGAAAGGCTACGTAATTGCGGCTATGGAATTTTAAATATGGTATGCATAATTACCGATTATTATTGAAAGATTTTAATATTAATTTCAATGGAAGATTCCTTTAGAAATCGTTTGTCTTCGACGTTTTCATTAAATATATAAGAGTTAATGGTTATTTGGGTTTTTTTTCTTGCAAATCGATTGGTACTTATTTTCTACAAAATACTACTAGAAAATTAGAAAATAGCTATGGAAATGCTAGTGAAAAATTGGTAATTACTGATATAAATGATGATGAAATAAAATAAAATAATAAATTTTTTGTTGGCAACTTGATATATTAGTAATGATATGGAATTGCTGAAAGAAACTTTGTCAATGAATTGAAATATGATGTTTTTTTTCTCTCCTCCCTTTCTTCTCCTCTCTTCTATAAAAAACAAGAGAGAATTAGGGATGTTTCACATTACATTTCAAAAGCGTTTTTAAAATAAAATAAATTTATTTTATTTTAAATTAAATTTTTTTGGTATTTTTTAAATTATTTTGATGTGTTCATGTAAAAAATAAATTTTTAAAAAATAATAAAAAATATTATTTTAATACATTTCTAAATCTAAAATACTTTAAAAAACAACTTCAATTATATTTCTAAATAAATATCGGACCTGAAAATCCACCACCTCCTCTCACAAATCTAGCCACCAAACTTGATATCGGTAAATAATATCAATTTGTCTCTTTTGGTTCTATTTTACTCCACGCAAACCTATCCAAAAACAAATTGCAATCCATTAACGTGTATGGTATCCATAGTTGAAAATAGTTAAAATATATAAATTTTGATTGAATATTTTTGAATTGGATAATTAGTTGAGTATTGATTTTTGTTTTATTAATTTTATTGTCTAGTTCAAACTTTGATGAAAAATTGAATTTTGTGTGGAATTGATATGAATGGAATTACTAGATTGATTTGCTAATAAAAGAGGTTAGCCGGATGTTAGGTAATTCAAATAGAATTACCGGATTGATTGGCTAATAAAAGAGGTTAGCTGGATGATGGGTAATTCGAATGAAAGTACTGGATCTATTGGTGACTGAGGAAGAAAACCACATTTCTAAGTAATCATATGAAAGTACTAGATTTATTTGGTAATTAAGATGAGTTAGTTGGATTTGTAAATTTTGAAAAGATTATGTAAATTAAGAGATTAAGTTAGATTGAAGTAAAATTATTAAATTTCAAAAGTTTAAGAGTAATTAATTAATATTAGAGTAATATAGTGAATAAATGACTTGATATTGCTATTGTTGAAACAGGTACATCATGAGGTGATGTAGATTGTTATATATAGGAATACTCCTGTTTTTGAATTACTATTTTGGAATGTAATATTCATATCGTTACTTTGAGTGTAAATCCTTTTGTGTTGTAAAAATTAAGTAGAAGGTATAATATGTAGTGGATGTGTGTGTGTGTGTATATATATATATATATATATATATATATATATATATATAGTTGTTAGTATGACCAAATCATTTTCAAAATGATAAGCTAAGATTTATTATAAATATATTATGACTCTTAATCTTAATGTTGTATTTATGTGGTATAAAGGCTTATATGCAGTTAGTTAGTATATATTACGTATAATGATGAATTTGTTTATCTTTTGAGTTGTTTTGGTAGTACATTTATGTTAATTTACTAAATTGATATTATGAGACTTGTATATATTGATAAGTATGAATATTGAGTGATCCAGGATGATAGGATGAAGATGGGAGTCGTAATGATTTATAATAAAAGTGTTGTCAATAACTTGCTATCAACAAAAACAGAGGAAACTCTACCGAAATTTCAAAAAAAATCTCATACTTTAGACATATTACCCAACACTTGACATTGATAATGAAATGTTGGGAGGATTCATGATATTATAATTTGAGGGTGTTACAGGATTCAAGGGCCCGATCCGTTGTTCATGGATTAAGGCAACTATACAATAATTATAGCAATTCTAAAATCAATTACTTTAAAGTAAAGAGATAAGACAGAGAAATTGCGAATTCGATTTTTAACGTGATTCGACAATCCTACGTCCACGACTCAAGTACCAACCCGTACTTGAGTATTGTATTCTTTTACTAGTCCAAGTAACAAGATTACAATTTCCGCTTGATGAATCCACACCAAGACTTTTACACCACTTGAAGATATGCCCTCCTCAAGATTTTCCTTTTTTCCACTTGAAGATGTACCTTCTTTAAGATTTTTCCTTGGTGATGTTCCCTCACCAATACCAAGAGTTTTATACTGAACTCTCAAGAGTTTCACAATGGTTGTTTTTGTAAAACAACAATACACTCTTAATAGTGTAGATATTACAAATGAAGATCTATGATCTATTTATCTCACTTAATAGCACTTAGAATATATGAAGGTGTGTAAGTGTAGTGAGAATGAGAAATACTCTTTGTGTTAGGATATGAAAGTTTAAACACAAATATGAGTATTAATGAGGATTGATGATATGAAGGTGTTTTTGCACTAGTAATTGCCTCACTATAAGATATAGAAGTTGTATGTTCTTAATTGTGCAATTAAGAGGCTTATTTATAAGTTTCAAAGAAAAACTAGCCGTTTATAGCCGTTTAAAACTAGCTGTTTATAGCCGTTTGAATGCAACAGTCATATCAAGCGGTCGACCGGTTCACAACGGATAACCCAAGCGGTCGACCGGTTCACAACGGATAACCCAAGCGGTCGACCGGTTCAGCTCAAAAGGCAATTTGTCTTCAAGCGGTCGACCGGTTCACTTGGTAACCCAAGCGGTCGACCGGTTCATGCAGAAACAATATCTTGACAAATTATTTTTTCTTAATTTCTTGAACCGATTGATTATGACTTAAACCTCTAATCATCAAATCCTTTTAATGCATGCAATGTGAAGTGTGTGAGTTCATTTTAATTTGTGCTATCAAGGTAGAAATTGAGATTTACATAAAGCACTAAAATGAACACTTATTCTAAGTCTTCGCTTGCTTGCATCTTGGACTTCCTGGAGTGTTTCTTCATGTACTCCATTATGCTTGTTGATGTATTCTTTGTATAATACCTGTTTATAGCTTAATCTCATCCAAGCATATTATTAGTCCATTTTTTTTATTGTTATCATCAAAATATATAAAGCATATAAGTGTGACATTATATGTGAACACGATCACCTCTGTTGTGCCCCAAAAAAGAGAAAGAAAATGCAAATTGAATGCTAAATAATTTATTATTCGACAAATCTGCATAAAAATTAAGTTGGAAGACATAATTATATTTTGTATAGGCCAATTTGATTTAATAGTCAGCTAATTTGAAGTATAATTATGTTTAGAAATTAATTTAGGGTCCAATAGAATGATTTAATTATGTGCAAGGACTTAATTATATTTTAAATTGGTCAAATTAATTTTACTCGAGGCTTAATTGATGAAAAATCAAGTTCTTTGAGCTTAATTCGGGTTTAATTGAGAAGATTGTAACTTAATTATTGATAAATTAATAGATTTAAACCATTATATATAGAGAGGTTCTTAAAAATTAATTCTTAGTAAATACAACATCGAATGATAAATTATTTCAATTGTTATTCTTATGATTGAAGGAAAAAAAATATTATCTGCATAAGAAACTATTATTTGATTTGAAGAACAAAATAAAATAAGTAAAGGACAAAATTATAGGACAAAAGTAAAATTCGAATTATTATCATTATGAATATAATTATTATAATCATTTGGATTATAATAAAATTTGTTGTTTAATATTTTCTTTCATAATAATGTTAAGTCGTACATTTTAAGGAAGTAAGATAAAAAATGAAAAACAGTATTAAGCCACAAACGTTTTTCAAATCATTAATCCATGATATTAGATTTGAAATATTATATGTAGAGAAGTTGCAAAATTTAATTCTTCATAAATGCAACACTGAATGAGGGGTTTGTTTTATAGCCGTAAAATTACGGCTATAATTATTAGGAGTCGCGCCACCTAGTATTAAGGTTACTAGAAAACCTAGTGGTCTGCGAGAGTCTTGGGTAAGAGGACTTGTTGTGAAACGAGAAGATGCATCACCCCTAGTACACCTTACCTAAGACAAGTTGCATTGTTGTTTAATTGTTTTTCCTAAATTTGATTTTTTGTTGTCTTTTCTAAAGTTTGACGTAGATCTCTCTTCATGAGAGAATCTCTACCTCGTTAGGAATTGAAAGACTAACCAAAATTATTTTACACAACAAAAAACAAAAAAAGAAGAATTTTTTATTTACGGGTGTACTTTACAATTTAACACCAAGATAGCTAAAACAAAATCTTTTTAGTATCTCCAAGTGTACTTTACAATGTAATTTTACACCAAGATAGCTAAAACAAAAATATATTTTTTATTTTTTTTGATATTTTGGTCAAATTCCAAAGGATAATCGTAAACCAGTTACGATATCCAATTTTTGTTTTTAAAATATGAGAAAGATGCTACGTATATTTTTCAAAAAATAAACATGGAAAAAATCTTGGAATTCGGTCGTATGCATCAAAACAAATATATTTTTTTAATAATATTTCTTTGTATTTTTTTAAAATAAAATAAAATAAAAATTTTGGGTTGGGCAAATGGGCCGGCCAGCCAAGGGCCCAACCATGTGAGACTAGGGCCCAGCCCGGCCAACTAGGCGGGGCGAGAGTAGCCCAGCTCACCCACACCCACGCATGCGCCCACACACACACGTTGTTCCACGCTGCATGCAGCATGTACAGTAGTAATTGTGTCGGGTGATCACCATGAGGAGCTTCCCTGCCACTGCCACCGGGTAAAGGACATTGAGGTGGTTCTTCCAGTCATGGTGGCGTCCGAACTGAGTCCTGTGATGGCCGGAGTAGGTGTTGGAAGGGTTGGTCTGTTATTGCTTTCCTCTGTTGCCTCGTGCTGCTCGTCGTCGGAGAGAAGGTGCAGGTCACGGTGAGGTTGCCTGGGATGAGGTGGACTTGAAGGTGATGAGGGCGTGCTGTTTGACGGTCGTTGGGAGCTAGCGGAAGGAGCGAAAGGCTGATTGCCGGGGAGAGAGGGCTGGCAGTGCAAGGTTAGCCGAAGATGGAGAAGAAAATGGTTGTCGTTGATTGTGGCTGATGAGAGAGAAGGGGGTGCAGACGGGTCTGTGTTTTTTTTCCAGTATTTTCCACATATTATTTCATCTTTCGTCTCTGCATTTTTCCTCTGTTTTCAAAATTCCCCTCTGTTTTCAACCCAGTTTTATCCTCCTTTCAAAAATTTTCCTCCCCTTTTCCTCAGTTTTTAGCCTCCAATTTATAGGCAAAAGAAGGCATGGCACGACATGGAGGTGTTGTTTGAGTATGGGCTATTGAGTGTTGCAGGAGGGAAGTGGACATGGCTGCAATATGGTGGCAAGCATGGCTGATGGTATGGCCAAGCATGGCTGCCACAACCCTTTTTTTCTAAATTTTTTAAATAAATAGGTTGTGACAAAAAAGATTTTTTTCGATGAGAAAAAAAACCCAAGAAGAATGATGTTTCTATCTTCAATTTATCTAGTAATAAATTACTTTAGCCTTGAATTTGCATTTTCCTTCGTTTCTGGGTAACAAAGAGGTACAACCGGGCTCTCGAAAATGTCCAAAATCTCCACATTAATTTTTCTGCCGACACCATCCCTTTTTATTTTATTTTTATTATTTTTTGGTATATTTTAGAGAATCACTAGAAATTGGGTGATGACAATAATGATTATTCTTAAGGTATTTTTTATTAAAAAATATGTGATGCTAATTATATATTTTGATATTTGTTTAATATAACACTTTATATATATATATGTTGAAATTCACGGATTAAGGCAACAATACAATAAATAATGCAATCTTAAAATTAATTACTTGAAAGTAAAGAGATAAGGGAAAGAGATTGTTAACTCGGTTTTTAACGTGGTTCGGCAAGCCTACGTCCACGACTCAAGTACCAACCCGTACTTGAGTATTGTACTCTTTTACTAATCCAAGTAACAAGATTACAATTTCCGCTTGATGAATCCACACCAAGACTTTACACCACTTGAAGATATGCCCTCTTCAAGATTTTCCCTTTCCACTTGAAGATGTCCCCTCTTCAAGATTTTTCCTTGGTGATGTTCCCTCACCAATACCAAGAGTTTTATACTCAACTCTCAAGAGTTTCACAATGGTTGTTTTAGTAAAACAACAATACACTCTTAATAGTGTGGATATTACAAATGAAGATCTATGATCTCTTTCTCTCACTTAATAGCACTTAGGATATTTGAAGGTGTTTAAGTGTAGTGAGAATGAGAAATACTCTTTGTGTTAGGATATGAAGATTTAAACACAAATATGAGTATTAATGAGGATTGATGATATGAAGGTGTTTATGCACTTGTAATTGCCTCAATATAAGATATGAAAGTTATGTGAATTTCGCTTTGCAATTAAGAGGCCTATTTATAAGTTTCAAAGAGAAACTAGCCATTTATAGCCAGTTAGAAACTAGCCGTTTATAGCCGTTAGAAACTAGCCGTTAGAAACTAGCCGTTTATAGCCGTTAGAAACTAGCCGTTTAATCATCAAATCCTTTGCATGCAATGTGAAGTGTGTGAGTTCATTTTAATTTGTGCTATCAAGATAGAAATTGAGATTTACACAAAGCACTAAAATGAACACTTATTCTAAGTCTTCACTTGCTTGCATCTTGGACTTCTTGGAGTGATTTCTTCTTGAACTCCATTATGCTTGTTGATGTATTCTTTGAATAAAACCTGTTTATAGCTTAATCTCATCCAAGCATATTATTAGCCCATTTTCTTTTTATTGTTATCATCAAAATATATAAAGCATACAAAGTATGACATTATATGTCAACAATCTCCCCTTTTGATGATGACAATAAATAAAAACTTAGATAAAAATGAGTCTCCCCCTATATTTTGTAATCCAATATATAAGAGACATTGAACATTTAGCAATTTGATCTAAGTAAAAATATCATATGCAATCTCAAGAAAAATCCATTTTCTCCCCCTAAATATATGCATATATATTTTTTTCATATTCTCCTATTTTTCTCCCCCATTATTTGATGCATTTGATATTTTCAACATATCTCTCCTCCTTTGGCATCAACAAAAAGAAAATTAACATTTTAGATAAAAAAAGACATAATATCTAATAATAATAAATATCCAAAATGAAATTATTTCTACCAAAGAATTCAAGGGGTGGTTTCTTTTGGAACCCAAATCATTTTAACATTCTTATTTTTCTTCATAGGACATGCATAAACCAAATGTCCTAATTTTCTACAATAATTACATGTTTGATTTGGATCATAAGAATGTTTAGCTTTAACAAAATAATTCTTTAAGTATTTTTGATTTATCTTAGGTTTATAACCTAATCCTCCTTTGTTAAACACACTTCTTTGGCTTGAAAGCATTTTCTCAAAAATTTCTGAGCCTTGTGTGAATTTTGAGATAATTACATTTAACTCATCAACTTTTTCTTTTAAAGATTTATTATCTTCTTCAAGTTGATTAGTTTTACTACTCTTGTCATTTAAATCATATACTTTCTTTTCTAATAATTCTTTTTCCTCAATTAAGCATATATGATTTCTTTTGAGAGTACTATATTTAGAACCTAACTTCTTATATTCTACATACAAATTTTCAAGTTGTTCATGTAATTCAATATAGGAAGGGTCAGATTCATCATCCGAAGATTGTACCTCATTTTCGCTTTCAATTGCCATGAAGCACATGTTAGCCACATGTTCTTCTTCATCACTAGAGCTTGAGTTCGAATCATCGCTCCATGTCGCTTTCAAAGCTCTCTTTGAAAGTGATTTCTCTTCTTCATTTGAAGATGAGGACACTCGGGTTTGATATGCCCCAACTTGTTGCATTTATAGCACCTTGGAGTTTCTTTACTTGAATTTCCCTCCTTTTGTATTTCGAGAACTTTCTCTTGTCATTTTTCCTTTTAAGAAAGTTTCAAACTGTCTTGTGATTGATGCTACATCTTCTTTAAGATCGTCATTCATTGTCTTCATCATTATCATTTTCCTCGCTTCGATTCGATGAGCAGCTTTAAATGCCAAATTTTTCTTTGGCCTTTCTTCTTGATCTTGATTATCCATAGATATCTCGTGTGTCATTAGAGAACCGATGAGCTCCTCTAATGGAAGTTTTGTGAGATCTTTAGCTTCTCGTATAGCTGTCACTTTAGCTTCCCAAGCTTTTGGTAGAGATCCGAGAATCTTACTTACGATATCTGCATTTGAGTAAGTTCTACCAAGAGCATGTAAACTATTTGTTATGCTAGTCATACGAGTAAACATGCTTGTTATGGATTCATGTTGCAACATTTTAAATAACTCATATTGATGAACTAACATATCAATTTTTGATTCTTTTACTTGGTTAGTTCCTTCATGAGTTACTTCCAAAGCATGCCATATATCCCTAGCATTTTTACATGAAGATATTCTATTAAATTCACTTCTATTTAATGCACAATATAAAATATTCATTGCTCTAGCATCCATAGAAAGTAATCTTTTATCTAGGTCACTATATTCTATCATGCTTTTTGGAATCTCAATACCATTTACAATTTTGAGTGGTCTATGAGGTCCATTTTCAATAGAAAGCCATAAATTAAAATCTATAGATTGAAGATATATTGACATTCTAGCTTTCCAATAAGCATAATCATCACCATCAAAAAATGGTGGTCTAGAAGTTGAAGCACCTTCATTTCGGAGATTATTGCATATAGTTGCCATTCTACTCAAAGTCTAAGCAAACTTAATAAATGAGAACTAAGCTCTGATACCAATTGTTGAAATTCACGGATTAAGGCTACAATACAATAAATAATGCAATCTTAAAATTAATTACTTAAAAGTAAAGAGATAAGGGAAAGAGATTGTTAACTCAGTTTTTAACGTGGTTCGGCAAGCCTACGTCCACGACTCAAGTACCAACCCGTACTTGAGTATTGTACTCTTTTACTAATCCAAGTAACAAGATTACAATTTCCGCTTGATGAATCCACACCAAGACTTTACACCACTTGAAGATATGCCCTCTTCAAGATTTTCCCTTTCCACTTGAAGATGTCCCCTCTTCAAGATTTTTCCTTGGTGATGTTCCCTCACCAATACCAAGAGTTTTATACTCAACTCTCAAGAGTTTCACAATGGTTGTTTTAGTAAAACAACAATACACTCTTAATAGTGTGGATATTACAAATGAAGATCTATGATCTCTTTCTCTCACTTAATAGCACTTAGGATATTTGAAGGTGTTTAAGTGTAGTGAGAATGAGAAATACTCTTTGTGTTAGGATATGAAGATTTAAACACAAATATGAGTATTAATGAGGATTGATGATATGAAGGTGTTTATGCACTTGTAATTGCCTCAATATAAGATATGAAAGTTATGTCAATTTCGTTTTGCAATTAAGAGGCCTATTTATAAGTTTCAAAGAGAAACTAGCCGTTTATAGCCGTTTGAAACTAGCCGTTAATAGCCGTTTGAAACTAGCCGTTAGAAACTAGCCGTTAGAAACTAGCCGTTTATAGCCGTTAGAAACTAGCCGCTTATAGCCAGTTAGAAACTAGCCGCTTAATCATCAAATCCTTTGCATGCAATGTGAAATGTGTGAGTTCATTTTAATTTGTGCTATTAAGATAGAAATTGAGATTTACACAAAGCACTAAAATGAACACTTATTCTAAGTCTTCACTTGCTTGCATCTTGGACTTCTTGGAGTGATTTCTTCTTGAACTCCATTATGCTTGTTGATGTATTCTTTGAATAAAACCTGTTTATAGCTTAATCTCATCCAAGCATATTATTAGTCCATTTTCTTTTTATTGTTATCATCAAAATATATAAAGCATACAAAGTATGACATTATATGTCAACAATATATATATATATATATATATATATATATATATATAAACTAAAAGAGCTCAGCAATTTACTGTAGCTTGTGAGTGAAAACACTGTGGATTTCAATAGTTTTTTTTTTCGTTTTGATTAATAAATATACTATTTATATATTCTTTCACAAAAAGAGATATTTAAAGTTATGTAGCTTATGTTTGCCAAAGACACAAATGTGGGGAGGAGGAATGTCATCCGGAGACATAGGTGGGGTGATGTTATCCGGAGTGAGGAAAATTTGCTTCTTTTTTCACTTTGCCTTATTTATTTATTTATTTTGATTGTTTTTTTATTGATTTTGATTTTTTTATTCTGTTTTTACTTTTTTCACTTATATTTAAAAAAACAATTTATTGACATTTTTTATTGAATTTTTCAATTATTAACTCAATAGGAATAATAATATATTTTTTCTTGCTTACTTTTTTATGTTTTTTTATTGTTTTAATTGTAATAGTAATAATATTCTTAGATTTTAAGACTTCGATGTTTTCATTTCGACTCTTATATTTTTAA
>CM063603.1:4938569-4966254 GCA_032356905.1 Salix exigua
TATATATATATATATATATAAACAGTACAATCTCAAAAAGGTGTTTCCACTCTGAAACCGAAACATTCCTTTTTAATTTAAAAAATATAAAGTATTAGCCGAAACAGTATTAACAAATTTGATGTTTAGGGAGGTTATTGATGGATCCACAACCATTGCTACTTTTCCTGTTACAATTGGGCAAAAATTTATAAATTATAATTTTATTATAACTTAAAAAAGGTCTAATTAATGAAAAAAATTTCTTAAAAGAAAATCATGGTAAATCTAAAAGTATTTTTAACCACACAATACTACAATATCAAATATAATATAAGAAACTAGAGCTACACATTTATTGACAGATAATATATTTTCCTTTTATTTATTTCATTTAAAAGTTTCAATATGTGAAATATTAATGGGTCTCAAATCTAATATTGTTTACACATTACGCATTAGAAAAAATCATACAAATTATACCTAAAATCTCATTTAGTATTGGGAAATTATGAATTTATTTCTCTAATTTTAAATTCGATGCTTGTGATTGATTATATAAGCTTTAATTCTAAATATTCTTTTTTTCAATACAAGTTTTAATTAATGGGATCTGAACTTTACGGTTAGTGTGCTAAATACACTTTCCTTAAAATGCGACTCCATGTTATATGGGTCCAAAGAATCATTCTACAAAATCTTCGGCATCATTTTTTAAAAATAAAAAATAAAAGGGCAAAGTTTTGGCATGGTATATATTAATTTTAGCATAAAGCAATTGTTTTGTTTTTAAAGCCTTTCTTTACTTAAAACCCCGAGCCCCCTTTCTTTTTTTTTTCTTTTTTTTTTAATTTATCGAGCAATTTTATAATGCATTGATCTAGATTAGTGCCCTTAATTCCATTACAGTGTGGCGTTGACGTTGTCAATGAGACCAAGCATCCGACGTCTGAGAGAATATGTAAATGTTTTTTTTTTATTCTGTCTGTTGTATTCATATTCCGGTACAAAGGGGACAGCTATGTCTCCCTTAGCTCGAATCACTGTGGCTTTTATATGTTTTTTTAATATCGTCGATCGCCCTCTGTTTTCTCATTGTTTTTTTTGAAGAATTCTGAGCTCTCAAAGGAAAAGTAACTGGATAAAGTTATTTACGGTCATACTTTTCAATATCGTTTTAATCGTTGTTATGTTTTTTTATTGAAATTGAACGTTCTGGTTTCAGAATGTTTCAGCGTACCGTTTCGATATTGTATTGTTCATATATAATTATATATATATATATATAAATAAAATATTAATTTAACAAGTATAATTAAAATTTGAATTCTTTTTAATTTAAAATATTTTGATGTTTTTAAATTATTTTGATGTATAGATATCAAAAATAATTTTTTTTTAAAAATAGATTTTGAATCCGGAACGGCACGCCCGAACGGAACCGAGACGTTCCGGTCAGAATTTGGCCGAAATGGACCGGAATTAAAACCGAGACGAAAACGGCACTGTTTTGTCTCGGTTTATTGAACGGAATGAAACATTCCAACTGTCCCGCCCGGAATGGAAACAACTATGATTTAGGCTGTTTGTTTCAGCTTTTTTCAATCCATGTTCAGATTTTTGAGGTTTTTTTTTCATTTTAAATAAATATGTGTTTGGTATTTTTAGATCATTTTTGATATATTGATGTCAAAAATAATTTTTTAAAAAATTATTTAGATGTATTTCAGCATGAAAAACACTTTGAAAAGCTAACACAACAATCCTCCTAAACAATTTCTGCATCCTTTATATTTAGGTCTTCACTAGAAGATTACTAGCGTCCATTTAAATATACTTTATTTGTTGGTTGGTTGAATTATTTTATTAATGTAAAAAAATATATTTAGATATTATCACTATATTTCATAATAAAATAAAATTATATGAGATTTATTTTATATTACTTGATTGATTTGATGGATTTAAAGACAATCAACTTATTAAAATATAATTTGATTTCACAAAATTAAGATAATATTTTTATTTAAATGTTGAAATCGACAATATATTATATTAATTTAAATCAACTCAGGTTAACTTTTCAAGTCTGTTATCTATGTTATTAGACCATGATAAACTTGTAGAAATCAAATAAGTAAAAATATTAAACTCAAGTATCAATCAACTCAATGTTGAGAGATAAAACTCAAAACAAAATTCAACTAAAAACTAAGTTGAGTCAACTTGTCAAACATGAGTTATAAGACCATGATAACTCTATAAAATATAAATTAAAACAAATTATGAGATGTTGAAGAATGATATAAAAACAAAATCAATTAAATTATGCATAAAAAATCAAGTCTACTGGCCAAACTCGTTGCTTAGGTCATAAGACCGTAATGACTATATTTAAAGCAAATAAAAAAAAATTATAAATTTAAATTTCCAATAATTCAACCTAATTTGTGAGGATTAAAGTAAAAAAAGATAATGAAAAATAATTAAAATACTTTTGACCTAAATTATAAAATCAAATAGAAATTAAATCAAAACAGATTATCAAGTGTTATATCCAGTAAACTTAATATTGAAGGATGAGACTGGAAAAAAAAGCCAAAGAAATTTGAGTAGCATAGTGAAAAAAAAAACTTGGTTTTCTATTGTTCATTGCTACAATGAAATGTTAAACCTTTAGGTATATGTTAATGTTAGTATTAAAAAATTAAAAAAATGAAGATTATGTTTCTTTAATTGTTGAGTGGAGAAAAGGAATTGCTTAGAAAATATAAAACATATCATTAATTAATTTTAAAAACCTCTGATAAAAACTTTTAGGGAAAATATTATTTTCATATGCCATTATTTTCAAATTTATTCAAATAAATAATTAAAGTTTTGAAATGCTTAACTGGTATTATACTAATTAAAATATTTCATTGATTAATGAAAAAATTAGTTACACAGATTAAACCCTAAAAAGTAATTTCAATATTTGTATACTTGATAGTGTGTGTGAGATAAAAGAGTTGTTTGGTTTTTAAACAGTAAAGCAAATGAAAAATAAATCGGAAGAATATCTTAAATTTATTATTTTTCATACATTAATAGTAGATATATTAAATCGATTTAAATAGGTAATTTGTTTTTGGATATCTTGAGCATATATTTTTCAGGAAAACATTCCATTTAAATATTCCTAAATGAATAAATAAATAAAATCAAAGTGAGTGTTAGCCATGCACTTCTAGTTTTCCATGGCTTTTCAATAATTTAATGCCCGTTTGGCACTGTGGCCAAACCGGTGGTTTGATGTTTTTCTTTTTTTTTTCATTTTAAAAACTGGTGGTTTGGTATTTTCAGATCATTTTGATGTGTTGATGTCAAAAATAATTTTTAAAAAATAAAAAATATATATTATTTTGATACATTTCAACATAAAAAATACTTTCAAAAACTACCTGAACCGCGTTCCAAATAGAAATTTCTCCTCTTTCCATTATCAAAAAGAAAAAGAAAAGTGATAAGTTCATGAAGCATGCACGACACGGAACACCGACACTACGCCATATCAATATGACGATGCATCAATTCCAAAAAAACTTAGGCTACAATTTCGGAGGGATACATTATTTTTATACATATTATAAGAAAATATTTTTAAAGTAAATAAAAAAAATATGATATTTTAAATAAAAAATAAAGATCATGTTCTTTATATTTTTATAATTATGATAAATCTGGATGTTAAAAGTTAAATTATTTTGAAAATGATTATAATGATTTTAAGAACATAAATCATAATTTCATTTTATTAGTGTAGTCATATTTTATTTAATTTATTATTTTTTAAAAACACTTTCTTAATCTATAAATAATTAAGTCATTTATTGTTATAAGTTATCTCGATTTCATGACCCGATTTCATGACCCGAATTGTATGTTTGACAAGTTAGATTTATATTTTTTTCTATGTCAATTCCCCTCCTTATAAGGATCTTTTTGCTAGAACAATAGTTTTTTTTTTAAATTCCATTATTTAACATTATGTTTACTGGAGGTTATGCTTGATAATTTATTTTAATTCGCTTACCATGAAGTTATTGCAATCACATGAATCGGGTTATAAATCCTTTTTTAATTGATTTTTGTCCATTTTATTTTTGAACATTGGATTGATTCTAATTTACTCTCATAATTTATTTTCTATGAAGTTATCATAGTGTCACAACTTAAGTCATGAATTTAACACGTTGACTCTCAAGTTATTTTTATTTAATTGATTTTTTTTCAATATCATCATTCAACATTTAATTGATTGAGTATATATATAGGGTTATACTAGGGAATTGGTTTTGTTAGGTTACCGAGTTGACTTCAATTATTTTTTTTCTTTTTTGAATTAATTTATTTGTAATTTTATCATTCAATACTAAATTAATTAAGAATTGATTTACATAATATTTTTAAATTCTGTTTTTCTATAAGATTATCATGGTTAACTTAATTTGAGCTAAATCAATCTAATATATTACCGTCTCAATATTTTTTTATATAAAAATCAGTATCGTCCTGAAATTTAGTAACAAATCCTTACACAATTTATTTTTATTTTCTATTAAAGAAGACGTTAAAAATGTTTGAACAAACGTTGTTTTTCTTACAAATAAAATTAATCGGACACACAACATAGAGAGGTGGATGATCTAATCAACCCTAACATCTGTTGTAAAGGCTCAAACCCAAACGGTGTCGTAATGAAATCAGATGAGGCTGGTGGGCATTAATTTTTTTTTGCCCAAACTAAAATTGTTTAGCACGCACAGAAAATCTCTTTTTTTAACGAGCTGTCCTGCGCTTTCACCCGATGTTAATACAAAATGATTTTTATTAATGTGCTGAATGGGTTGGACTATTAATTCCAAATTGTGATTTTAATAGCATTGCACAAAGCTTACTTAAAACACACACACACACGTAATCCCATATATTTGAAATTAAATTAAATTTTATCGTATAATATACAATCCGGACATATATTTGAAGATGATAATTGCTTGAGACGAGTACAAAAATAGTGATGAAGCATCCTTTTTTTTTTTATCAAGAGCACAAGTTAACTTTTGTTTCAACACTTTTTTTAAAGCAATAATGATTGTGAATTTCTTTTGTATTTTATAAGGAAATATATATATTTTTACTTTTAGGTAAATCTCCAATAAAAAATATGAAATCACAGTGCATTCCCAGCAATACAATTTATCGTACATTGGATATCAATGAAGTCTCGGACACCCATGTTTAATAATCATTAAAAAAAACTCACTTTAATTTCACTGAGATTAAGGCATAGTTCGCCATGTCCAATGAGAAAAAAGAAAAAGAAAAAGAAAAGGATGTCTTAATGAAAGCACAAAAATAGACTCGGAAGAACTGTATTTTTTTTTTACTTAAAAATAGGGTTTTAGCAGGGAGTTCTCTTTTTTACTGCCGGAGAGAGAGAACAAACACAAATCGGAGGCTTGCATTACAATTTCTACCTCGCCATCTTCAAAATCACACGTACGATACTGAAAGAAGGAGCAGATGAGGTTGGCCTGATCCTCAAAGCATACGAGACAGCTTTGTCTGAGAGGTCCCGAGGAACAAAAGAAAAAGGAAAAAAAGGCAATAATAATCTTGACCCATGATCACGTACCTTTGAAAGGGAATTATAAATACATATAAATATATTATATGAATTAAAAAAGAGTACAAAAATCCCTCTTTTGGACTATACCTAGAGGTCTCCTTTTCCAGGATCATTATCCATGACATATGCCCGCTCTGATATCCATTTTCTTCTGCTAAAGCTACCCCGCTTTGGTGCTTGGAGATTCTCCAAGTTGTGGTATCTTTATTTGGGGAATATATAGCGAAAAAACTTCACAGAGAAGAAAGAGAGAGCACTCTCACAGACAATTCAGAAAGAAAGGGCATATCTAGGCCTTTCCCTCTGCTCAAGCTCAGTAAAAAAGCCATCTTTGACGTTCATGGCTATCAAATCAAGGACGAATAAAAACAAATATATATATATATATATATGAGCAATGATAATACTTGAGAGGTGAAATCAATCAAAGGTCTCCTTGCAGAAGATCTTGGCAAAGAAAATAAATATAAAGTGCACTCGTTAGGCACACGGACACAATTATAAAAGTACATTCATGGAAGCATGGAGGTTCCATGCTATTTCAACTTGGCAGCAGAATATAGCAATAATTCCTTCCCCACCCACAAATCGACCTGACTGCTTGTTGCCCTGAGAAAATGCTGTTGATTCTGCGTATATTGTGCTCAAACATTTTTTTTTTCTCCACTACAGATTACGAATCATGCAGCTTCCAAGCAAGCAAAAGAGGCGATTTTGATGAAAAGAAAAATTACAGAAGAGTGCAAAAACTGAATGATAAAATTTTGAAGATTTTAAGCTAATTAAACCCTAAAAATTGATTTTTGTACTCGTTTTGCTTCAAAATTCAGAAGTTAAACTTGGTTTTTTGTTGCGACCAAACAAAGAGTCGGCAAATTAAGAATGATATAAGATAGTAATTTTAACTTTAGGGCACTGTAATGATATAATTATGCGAGTTCTTCCTCTCTTTTTTTTTTTGATTGACAGTGCCTTGTTACAGTGCTGTCAGTAAATTTTCAACGTTGATGCAACATGGTTTGTCTAATCAGGATCACATGGTTTGGATCGATTCTTAATTTGATGGACCATGTCTAAAATGGTTGTTGTAGGACCCATTGATAGATCATGATAATTTCTACTTTTTAAGATCATTATATTATAGCTTTCTCAAAAACAAAACCACAAAAAAATTGACGAGGGCAACTTTATCTTTCGAAAAAGAGAACTTTCACCAGCTTCCTAGAAGGATCATATCCTCTGCATAAATAAATACGTATAATACAAGTAGAAAAGTAAAAGTTTGAGCAAAATATATATTTATTTCCTATCATATATCGAAAATGCGTTGAGATATTAAATAAGAACAAATAAATTAATCAGGACCCTTTTCTTCATTCAAATACATAGCGACCCTTTTCTTCTAGCCGAGTAAATCATCCGATGGACCATGCTAGTTTTGCCCAAGCTACAAAGAATGTATTTGTTCTTGCAGTAGAATTCTTATATTTCTTAGAAAAATATTTAAAAAACAATCCCCGCTATAATCTCAAACTCTAAAATGATACCTATAAAGAAGTATATCACCAAACCCGTAGATCTTTTCTCTTTATTAACTCAGTAAGTATTCAATGTTTCTCATTATTGAGATCGAGGTGGGAGAGGGAGAACCCTTTCTTCATCCCATGAATTCAGGGATAAGGGCACTGATAAGGGTTCTTCGCCAGACAGATAGAATAAAAGCCATACGACCTAATTGTCACAGAGAGACCCTACAGCTGCTTATTTTGTCTGTATGAACACATTCACAAAGCGCATATACACATGGTTACAGCCCTATAATATCCATAGGATCATAAATTAGTGCAGGCAAAGATCCAGCTTGTAAGGGAATTGAAATATACTTTATTAAGTGAATTAATTATATTCAACTTTTTTTTTCTTTTTCAGATAGCATCACTCCTTACATTGTGCCCCAGTTAGCGAATCTGAAGTGCAGCTACATTGGAGAAGAGGAAGAAGAAGAAGAAAATGAGATGAGCCCCATCAGTAATCTCAGCCATTGAATTGGTTTTGATGATCATCTCCATAATTTGGACGACTCGAAAGCTATGAAACTTCACAGTAAAAGAGATAATGGCCTGATGCAACAAAATTCTTCCATCCAATTAGTGTCGATCATTATCATAGCCACCCACTTCCCCTGCTGGAAACTATATTTGCACAGCAAAATGCCATGTTCATGATACTTTTATCTTCTTGATTTCTACTGCTTCACGCGCACATAAACAGGGAGACGGAGAAAGACTTTCAATGGGCTCCCACAAACAACAAAATATCTAATCCAGGCCCAAACTTAGTCCTTGTTTAACGAAATTAACTTATTCAGTCCTTGTTATTTCAAAATGTATATTTTCATCCCCTATCTTAAATCTATTTAAAACCTAGTCCTTTGACCAGTTCCATGCTGTTGTCCTTTTCATCTTTTTACCTTTCTAGAATAGATGGAAAAAATGAGGTGGTAGGTGTAATGAGAAAATGTGATTTGAAAAGAAGGTATTCTTGATTCTTTTTTTTTAAATAAAAAATACTTACACCAAGCATAATCAACATGGACCAAAGCATTGTTTAATCATTTTTACACTATGAAGATCTATTTAATTTGATATACTCTACCTACTTAATTATAAGTCATTTATGCTGCATGTGACCATTAATTTATATCGGAAGGAAATGATTAGCACAACCAAATAGCGGGATTGCACCTTAATGAGTACCTAGAAGTTAACATGTACAAAGGTAACGAGAGGTGCGGTGTAGGTTATATATATATTTTTTCATTCTTATCATTTTGATTATGCTAAACCTTAATCTCAACAGGGTATGAGTGGATTTTTTTTAATTTTTAATTTAAATATTGGTGAATAGCAATGAGCTGATTGGTAAAAGTAGTATATTGATTTTATTTTCCAAATAAACTAATTTTTGTCACCTTTAATTACAAATTTATAATCATCTGCCATCATTCCCATCAAGATTTATGAGCATGTACTAGCCCCATGAACAATTTCGAAGATAAAATAAAATTAGAGGTCAATAATACAGTATAAACATCGGCATGCATCACTGTCTACTGAGCACTTCCCTTCTTTTTTACCTCATATAAAGTAAGTGAGAAGCCAGTAGTCTCTTCATTATCTTTCTTAAAGTTATAAAAATCTCCACCACTTTTGCCCATACTCCTCCACCCATTTCAGGATATCCTTCTCTACCAATCTATCATTGTTGTGCTGGAGCATGTTCAGGAATTTATTTATATTTCCTGATTTGCGAGCATTCAATTAATCTCAGATCGTTCAAGCTGGGTTTATCTAACAAGTAGTTTCTGCTCGAAAATTAAAAAAAAAAAAACTCACATGCACGTAAAAATATTTATGGCGCCGAGCTTTGATCGCTCTGCAACTAAATAACAAGAAGGCCAGTCCTGTCTTTCATAGCCAGCTGCCAGAACCAAAGGGCATCCCCACTTGAGCTCTCTTTTACTTTAAGTGAGTGTGTCCTTTTCTCCCTATCATCTCTCTCATCTAACTTTGGCAAATCCAATCAAAATCCCAACTTTATGTAAGTGTAAGAAACATGCCCTGAAACAGACAGTTTTAGTTCCAACGTCTCATAAATGTATACATGTTGTGTTCGGAGTTGTGTGCAATAATGCGAGTCCATCGGAATGACATTCTCCATGGCGACCATGTGGTAGTAATTGCGACCTCTCTCTCCATCACGATCAGACATTACTGGGCTCTTGAGTGTTGTCTTTAAATTTCATAAATGCCAGGTACTGAAATTTGGGTTTCTCTTGCCTTATTTTGGGAGCCAGCTCGACAAATGGGGGTGTGATTTACTTGCCAGATTTCTCTCTAGGGATCAAAATCTCTGATCCCTAGATTTGAGAGCAGAATTTTGACATCCAGACATATTCACAGGCGTGTCCATGCTTCCATGAGTGGAGAATGGCAAGGAGAGGCTTTGTTTAGATTTCGTTAAAGATATATAAATATTCTTAACTGGAGTGAAAACTGAAGTGAATTTGGGAAGGAGAAGGTAGTGGGAGACTGCATCGACAAGTGAGAGGATATTTGGATCGATATCCTTATCAAAATTATAGTACGAGGTTCAAAATTCCCACCCCCTAATTGTCAAAACATCTTTTGTTTTGTAAGGAAAAATAAAAACTGTAAATGCTAAAAAACAAAATCATAAAATATGATTGCTGATCTCCAAGAAAAAAATGGGTACAGCAAAAGGGCCAGCCCATTTTGTCCATTGCATTGGTGGTTGTGAGCTCCACCGGGGCAAGAAAACTTATGCTCCGGAAATTGATTGACGAAAGAAGCAAGCCCGGAGGAGTGGACCATATTTTCAGGCCATGGACCTTTTTTGTATGAGATTGGGCCAGAAACAAGGCTTGCACGAAAAGGATTAGGTCCTTTCTGCATAGATCAGACACATTCATACATATGATGAATAAAGATTCACGAATTTGTAGCCCAAACAGAACATCTCCCATATATGGAGAAAGGGAGGGACATTGATTCAATTTAATTTATATAATTAAGGTGTCAATTTATAAAATTGAATGTAATATCTGAACAATTTATATAATTAAAACAAATTCTTTAAAATGATCTTGCAATCTTCGATGCTTGCTCTAAGAGCTACATGTGATGGAGGGTGTAGTCTTCGAGTTTCTTTCACAATTGTATGTATGTATGCAAGGCATATTAGGAATTATTTGATTCTCTGGCTAGCCTATGTGGCCCCACAACTAAATTATTTTCACCACTCAGTTTTCTTAAAGCTTTTGGATGGTTGATGAGCTCTGCAATGACCCATTGTGCAGAGATTGTTGATGTATCAGTCCCAACCATCATAATGTCCTGGCACAATCAAGATGGAGAGAAATGTTAGTGTCACCATGCTTGGGCCCTTGTGTTTCATGTTCACCATCGACATCTTCAAAGCAATAGCTCATTGGTATAACAAGATTTGTGGCTTTTGATGCCACCACACTAACGAAAGGAATGACAAATATGATCTGGGATTCTGTTGGCAAGAACATTATTATAGTTTTAGTCGAGCAAAAAGAAGTAAGAACCTGACGAGTATGAAATCA
Source organism: Salix exigua (assembly GCA_032356905.1). Lineage (NCBI taxonomy): Eukaryota > Viridiplantae > Streptophyta > Magnoliopsida > Malpighiales > Salicaceae > Salix > Salix exigua. The sequence goes on from CM063603.1 coordinate 4,949,375, forward strand.
TAGTAGAAGTTGAAAGCAACTTACTAGGAAGAAAGCCTTGATTTCCTTTCTAGTTAACTTCATTTCTGCATATGGATCTCTAGAGATTTCTAATAGAATATCCATTAAAATCATTCCTTCTGATCTTTCAGTGCTCATAGACATTCTGCAAATCACATTATTTGTCATGGCCATTAATTATTGCTTGCCTTAAATCACAAGACTCTCCTTGTTTCGAAATGGTAATCATAGACTCAACAAGTTTCTTCATCTCATCCTCCCTGACATGCACAAGCTGATTAATCTGACAAGTATTGAGAAGTCTGGTCATGAACAACTTCTTCATGAACCGCCGATATGCGTTGTAGGGTGCAGTGATAAAACCAGACCCCTCATATATGTTGCCATCCATGGTGTTGAAATGCAGGCGGGAAACAGAATTCATCTCATTAGTTTTCAGACATCTTTGGCAATTTCATCATCAGAAACAACATAGAATGTCGATACACCCATACGAAGCTGAATAAATGGACCATAGCGTTGAGCACAAAAACTGAGCCTAGTAAATGGAGGTGGCCGATGATAGGTAAAGTTGGAGGGCTTCATATATATATATATATATATATATATATATATATATATTATGTGCTACTAGTCAAATGCTAGGTTTACCATATTTCATATCACCATAAATCAATTATTTTTTTTAGAGCACATTTACTATCCTATTATAGGTTGATTTTTTCAATTAAATTCTTTGAAAACTTCAACAATCATTTTCTCTTGTGCCGTTTCTTATATTGATATCGAATAAAGCAAACATTTGATTATGGTATCATGCAATGTAGATCTTGTTTTGCAATGTCTTTCAAAATATATTTTTTATTTATATTTAAATTAAATATTTTTAGATCATTTCATTGTATTAATATCAAAATTGATTTTTTTAAAAAATGTATTATTTTAATACATTTATAAATAAAAAATACTTTGAAAATTAACCTTAACTATATTTCCAAATGGACTTGTACTAGTCACACTCTTAGATAAAAATCATTTTCAGCATAAAATGTGAACATGCATACGTTTGATGAGATGTTTGGAACTGAGGCTAAACCTAATTTTACATAAAACTTCATTTATTTTTTTAAGTATTTTATAAAATAAAATATTATTTTAATATATTTCCAAAAATAAATTAAATTAACTGCTGTGACACTAAATAAAACACCCTAAAAATCATTAACAAGCTGTCATCCGAGATTAGATTCAAAGTTAAAGTAGCTGTAAATTGGCTGTTTAAATTTATGGATTGGGAATGCGTTTAGAAGGGTTTTTTTATAAAAAAAAAAAATGAATTTTTATTTTGAATTAAAAATGTTAAATATTTTTAGATTATTTTTATATTTAATATAAAAAATATTTTTTAAAAATATCATTTTAATATATTTATAAAATAAAAAATAATTTTAGCGGTAAAACAACCACCCGCATGTATGAGAAAATGAAAGGCAATATCTATAGTTTGCGCGTATGTACAACGAGCTTTATTGGATACTAGCTATATTGCCAGCGTTTTGTCATGAGATATTTTTTGTATATAATTTTACATAATTAAATAAAAATCGATAAATTTATATGATATAATTAAAAATTATAGCTTATGAGATAAAATGTATAAATTTTTAAGTACAGTTTGTTGCGCAAGTATAAATAACATTTTTAGAATAAAGTTACAACGTTATAAAAGATCATAAAAGAGCGAACTATATAACATGTGGATCATTGAAAAAAAGACATATGTTGACATGAAGAACGAAGCCAAAACCTTTCTTTAAAATGTGACATTTAATTTCCTACTAATTAAATCAAAGACTAATAAAAATAGATAAAATTTAATAAAAGAGAAAATGAAAAATTATAATAGATGCTAAAATAAAAATAAAAATTATTAAATGATTATTAAGAAAAATACAATAAGGAAAAATACAAAAAAGCAAAAAAAGAAGAAGAAGAAACGAAAAAAAGGAGCCGTAATCATAAAATAAAAATAATACTTAATTTTCCTCTAATTTTTTTATTCCTAACTTAATAACTAAATTTGTTTTCCGTAATCATAAAAGATTTGTTTTTTGTTGGGTCAGTTTTCTCATACCAAAAGCTACCAGTTCATTTACTTTCTCAAATAATACTTAATTTTTCTCTATTTTTTTTTATTCCTAACTAATATGAAATATTGATATCGTCAAAATCTAACTTTATACTAAGTAAAATCTTCATTATTTTTTTAATGTACAACACAACTTAATTATATTTTTTAAAATAAATAAAAGTTAAGTCTTGCTGAAAAAAAAAAGAAGAAGAGAGGTAGTTGAGGAGAAATGGGACCATTCCATCAAACTAGGTGCTTGTTTGAGAGTATAGTTGATGTTATTTCTTAAGATGTTTTTTTTAAATTATTTTTTATATCAGCAAATGAAAATAATCTAAAAATATTATTTTTTTTTAATTTAAAATAAAAAATAAAAAATAAAAAAAATAAAATTTTAATTTTTTTTAAATATTTTTAAAACACGATATCAAACAACTCAATAAAAATAACTCGACCTGGCTGCCACAATACTGGTTTTTTCTTCTGTCATTGATAAATTAAAAAAAAAAGAGTAAAGTCTTTATCGAATTATTGTAAACAAGATCAGTCACACCATTTGCATGTTTCTCTATTAAAATATGTTTTCTCAAAAAAATGAACAGTGAAGGTTGAACTAAAGCCTTTAGTAAATGACTATTCCATCTCATGTTTTTTATTTGACATTGTAAGAATAAACTATAGCACACAACTGTAAAGAATGCAAGAAAATTAAATGGGACGTATGAAGACAGTACGTACGATTGAAGAAAATTAAATGTCTATATGCATTTTATATTTTATCCCTCCTCCTCTTGTAAAATAAATGATAAATACCTTAACATTATTATTGATAAAAACAAAAAATGCAATTACCCCTCAACCAACCTTGCCTTAAAATGATTGAGTTGTAACATCATTATTGATGATCAGTGGTTCCTTCATACTTCTCAACTTTAATCGACATTGACGTATCATTCAATGGTGATGGAAACCCTTTTTAGTGAGCAAGGAAGTAGAGCGCCCAAGTATTTGATCCACAACCTTAAAGCTCGACAAGTTTTGTTTTTAAAAATAAAAATTGTAAGGCCAAGCTATTCATGAAAATGGGAAAAGGTGTCTGAAAGGAATAAATCCGCAGATATTAAAAAGCACATTGATTAGACGAGAAAGACACTGGCGATCACACGCACTTGCATGTGTTACACGTGCAAACAAATGAACCATTGAACTTATGGCACCTTTGGTCGGAGAGCCAACGACCTGGGAGCTTCATGGATTCGACCTCTGGTCCGGTTCCTTTAATAATTATGGCTCCACCCCACAATTATGTTTTCTGATATGATTCCTGTCGGAGTAAGGTACTCTGTTTGTGGTGGTGGTGGTGGTGGTGGTTGTCCCCACAGATCACATGAACCTAACTAGGGTTGAGTGGTGGGAAGCGAGGACGACGATTGCTGGTTTGCAATACTCTATTTGGTACGTTGCTGTTTCTTTTTGTCGTTCTTTGTCAATTTTTATTAAAAAAAAAACGTTTTTTCTTACAATTATCAATCTACAACGCCCCTACTCCAATCGTGTGGTGCAGCTCAGCTCTTGACAAATCAACTTTTGTTAATAATATCCTTGATTAAAACATGTAAGATTATTTATATGTGTGTAATAATTATATATAACAACAATAATTATATGTTACCTCATTGGTGATTATTTTAGATATATGTTAGTAAATATTTTATAATTTTTAGTATTAATTATCAGCAGCCCATGTCGAAAGATTAACATATATCATTTTTAAAAATACACTTAGTATTAACAAATACTTTTAATAACATGTTCTATATTGATATGATCATAAAGTATCTGCTAACTATAATTATTCTCAATTTTTTAAGATAATATTAAAATAATTATCACAAGAATAATGTTTGTGGGGACATTTAGTACTTTCGATCCTGGATTGTATAACTACACGTAGTTAATGTATGAAAAATATGGTTGTTGTTTTTTAAAATATTTTTGTTTATAAATATATTAAAATTATATCTTTTAAAAAAATCATTTTTGATTTTTGACATAGTATATAATCTAAAATCATCAAATTTTATTAATTTAAATTTAAAAATAAATCAATTTTTTCAAAAGAAAAGCACTGTAAAACAGTCCCTAGTTAAAGTACATATATGTGTGCATTATTTTTATAAAATTATGGGGGAATATGAATCATAGGTTACATTATAACCATTTTTTAAATAATGGAAAGTATTTTCAAGATTTATGGAAACAACTAAAGCCGAAAGATATATTTGGAACACTTAATTTTATCAATAGGATAGAGAAGGAAAGATTAAATTAATTAAACACTAACAAAATTATTTCACATGAACCATTCATTCAAGAATTTAAATATTAATTTTTTCTGCATTGATGCATGAAATTAAGAAATTGAAAGGGTTTCTAATCCCGTCTTGATTGATCGATACAATTCTGAAAACTTATTTTTTTTTTTCATATGTCTAACGACGAGGCTCCTCCTCGAATCTCATTTACAAAAGCGTGCAGATTTTGGTAAGAAGAGCCACCTTCAATGGAACTTTCTCTTGCTAAATCCTTCCATTTCTTGGCATTCTTTCTCATCTCTTTTCCTCGCTCCCCGCCTCCCATGATCAACTCCAAGCATTTCTCTATCTCCTCGCCCTCAACTATACCTTCTTTATTAGCACCGACTCTCACCCCTGTCTCCCATACAGCTTCCACCATCTTAGCGTTCGTCATCTGATCAGTCCATTGTGGAAAAGCCACCACCGGCACCCCAGAAGCCAAGCTCTCGAAAGTTGAGTTCCAGCCGCAATGTGTCACGAAGCAACCGATTGATGGATGTGACAGGACCTCCACTTGAGAGCACCATGGCACTATCTTCCCTTGCTTTTCGAGCTCTTTTCTGCAACTCAGCTCATCTTCTTCCTTATCTTCTCCTCCATCTGTTCTTATGACCCACAAAAATGGACGGCCAGTATCTAGCAAAGCACGAGCCATCTCCTCTTTTTGTGGCTTCGACATAACAGATATGCTCCCAAATGATATATAAATCACAGAGGATTCTGGCTTTTCATTAAGCCATTCTGTGTAGTCCCTCGAGTCTTGAAAAAGATCACCGCCAAAGGAAGTGTCGGTCGGGTCCTTTCCATCTAAAAAGGCCGATGGAATCAGAGGGCCAACCCCAACCAGCTTAAACTTACCTATTGAATTCAGGGCCTCCCACTCTAAGGCATCGAAGGTGTTGACAAGAACTTTTGGGTTGGTTTCTTCGTCGAGAACTTCTATATGCTCTTTATTCACTGGAAGTGCAAAAGCATGTGTGTTTCTGGGATTGAGAAATGAGGGTAAGTCGCGGCTTTCAAGAGGAGGCAATCCTGGTAGCTTGAGCGAAAAGCTTGGATCATTGATATTCTTCTTAATAGTGTCACCGTAGCCATTGAAGTAGTAGTAAAAGATATCTAAAAGAGCAGGGGATTGGTTCCAAAGTAGCGTTGAAGGGAGGCTAAATTGGCGGGCCACCTTTGCCACCCAAGGTACGAGATTGGAGTACACCACACAAGTGAATGGCCCGCCATTTTTCTGACCTTGACATATAAGGTCAGCGAGAGATTTCGAGCCAGCACGCCACAGCTCGGAGAAGTAGTGGTTGATATCATCGCTGGGTCTGAACCCATGTTCGGAACCATCATCGAAGGAAGCAAAATACAAGCCCTTAGGATGATTAGTTCGAGCTTTAGACATCCGACTTTTGGCACCCTGGCTTGTAGCAAAGGTGACACGCGCACCCATGGCGACTAGGCGTTTGGCGAGCTGAAGGGCTGGGTTTATGTGACCCTGAGCAGGGAATGTTACAAGAAGGATGTGAGGAGGCTGCACTCCCATGGTCTTGGCTGGAATTGTATGGAAAGCTAGAGGTGTTTATGAGGTGTTGTGATTGAAGTTGAGTGATGGGTTCTGTGTGCAGATGGGGCAGCTTTATAGACCACAACTGCATGAATGGCCTCTCTGCTGCGTCGCTCAGGAAATCTTCTAGAACATAAAAAAAATGTGACTGGAAACTTCAAGCGCCTTAAAATTTGCCCAGAAATTTGACGTTTGCAGTGACGATTTACGCCGCCAGTTTTGTGACGATTGATTATGTCGGCAATAGTGATGTTATAATTCCTTTTAAAATATATAAAAATAATTTTTTATTATTTTTTTAAAATTATTTTTAATATAAACACGTAAAAATAATTTAAAAACAATATTTTTTTTAATTTAAAATAAAAAAATCAATTTTTAAAATATAAATATTAGCTGACGATTGTCACTTCCTTTTTGCTGACGTTTGAAGTGATATGTCAGCGAGGCATTCCTTGTAAGAGTCGAAATGGTCAATTCAATCTTCGTTTACTTCCATAAATTACAAATTGAAAAGTGAGAGCCTAGCTTGGCGTATATAATTAATAATTAATTACCTAGCTAGCCATATTTTTAGCGAGGATTGTCTGCGTACAGAAACTAACTTATTATAATTCATTTAATTTATTGCCTTTTTTATTTTTGGAGATGTAATTTATATTTAGATGTCTTTTGTCTTGAAATTGTATGTGTATATAAAAGCACATTAATATTTTTTATTTAAATTAATCTCATGATTTTCGAAAATAAGATTACAAATGAATTTATCATGGGATGTTTTGTTTAGGGTAAAAACAAATCGACATCAGTTTTTGCCATGAAAATACTTTTGCCATGTTTCTACAATTTCAGGCTGGCGGGTCCTACAAGGTGTCATTTAGTCCATTCAATAACGGCTAGAAACTCTAATTTCTAGAATAATAAGTGGGTGGCAACGTTCAGTAAGCAGTAACAACAGCATGTGTGAAAGCCTTACAGGCTGTGACCACACACGGTGTACTGGTATCATGCTGGTTTGACCACACACGGTGTACTGGTATCATCATGCTGGTTTGATAAGTGTTACTATTTTTAAATAAAAATATATTATTATTTTAAAAAAATAAATTTAAATTAAAAATTAAAAATGTTTTTTTTCTTTTCAACGCAGCACTGTTGCCCAGCACGTTGCATCATGGGGGGCGGCGTGTGAGAAAACGTGTGTCGGCAAGCTCGCGGTGTCGGGCGCAGCTTTGTTGCCCGTGGTTTAATTTTTCAAAGCCCAGCTGAATTTTTCAAGTAATTGTGGGCTAGCTTATTTCGGTTGGTGGGTTTTATTTTCTTAAATTTAAATTCCTTAATATTTTTTAAACTTAACAATAATCAGAAAAGATTCTAGCACGTTTCAATAATTATCAGTAATTTTAGTCTTCGTGAAAAACATGTTCTATATTTTTAAATAGTTGACTTCAGTGTTATGTGGGTCTAGTCTTGTACTACTATTTTAGATATAAAACGAGACAATCCTCCTAGAAAATATGGATAGACCAATTTAAATATGACCGGCTAAATTCATATTTTATAGATTTACAACTAAATTATCTCATATAAATTATTATATTTTATGAATTATCATATTTATTTAGAATTCAGTTGCCTAGTGTTACCATGGGAAACTCCGTAGCACGGTTGTTAAACTTAACCAAATCTAACGACATGATGATATATTGACCTAGTTTCTAGATTGGACAGGTTTTAAAATAATTTGATTGAGATTGGATCTGGTATGAGTGTATGACATCATCAATCTAATAAGTGCATGCGTCACTTTGTCAATCTATTCAAAAGTAAATTTGAATATAAAAAACAATCTAATAATGAAGTAACTTTAATATGTTGTTTTACCAAGAATGAATATTTTTTATATAGCTAGGCTACTTTATTTGTTTTTTTGTAATTATAATTATTTAAATCATGTAATCTCAATTAATTTTTTAGATCCTGAAATTAATGATTAGTTAAAAACTTTAATGACACTTACTAATGTGAAACTTGAACGGGTGATCTCTAAAAACCAAACTCGGAATATGACCAGTGAATCATACCTCTCAAAATTTAATAATTAGGCTACTCGACTCAACCTGTGATTAGATCATAACTCTAGTCTGGTTTAATAACTTTGTTCTTTAGAATTTATTTATTTTTATTTAATTATCAAATTATAAAAGAGACATTTGCATGAGAGAAGATGAATAAAATTATTAAGGTAATTTTTTTTTAATTCAATTTTTTTTATTGATGCACCTCTTTCCTTTTTATCATGCAAGCATTTTTTTTTATTGCATGCATTGTTTTTTTTTAAATAAAAACCGATCGCAAAGCAAGTTTTTTAAAAACATTAAAATAATATCTCAATATTTTGTATGTAATTGAAGGGAAAATTCAATAAATATAATAAAATCATGTTAAAAATATATCAAAAATTATATATATATATATATATATATATATATCATTGAATATTCATGAAGTTTTTGTATATTTTTGTATATTAGATACATAAAAATTAAACAAAAAATTCACATTCCTATAAGAATCATTAATATTATTTAAGAAGCACGGTAAAGTTTAATAATAATTTAAATTATTTTTTTAGAATGGATTTCAATAAATAAAAAGATATTTTTGAGAAAACATACCATTCAAAAAAGGTAAGGTGTCCAGGCCAAAGAGATGAGATCTGTGTGCCTCACCCAGCAAAAGACTCGCACACCTCGTGTATGTATTTTCTAGGACTTTTCAAATTCAGAACACATCAATTATCATTTTTATGTGTTTGTTACCCAAAAGTTCTTATATGTATGGGATTAACGATTCTTTCTAGATATTGAAATAATAAATCTAAGACTAATACTTAATTAATATATAACTTTTACGAGTCAAATTAATTTATTTCAACTATTAACATTAGTTTAAATCATGATAAATTTTAGATAATTGATTCAACGAGTTATTGGTAGCCAAATGAAAGTTTTAATTTAAAGATGAACAATCTATTTATTTCATTGTAAGGGTTTATAGTTTTTTTTTTTATCTTCAAGGGATGCGGCGTGATGACAGAAAACTTGTGATTTGTAGAACATGTTTAGAGTTCGAATCAGGACGTGCACTCCCTGTAAAAGTCTGGGACAATCGAGTTTTTACTCGCTAATATGGACTCACAAAGTGTATTTTTCAGGGATGAAGTTTTCTTGACATCCAAAAACTTTTTTATAATTTTTCATAATCAGTCTTGAAATTTTAAATCAGGATAGTAGAATCATCTTTTTTATGCATTTAATAAGCTCTTTTTTTTTGGTGACTTTTGTATTGTATATTATATAATTTATGTAGATTAAATTATATAAAAAGACATATTGAACAAAGACTAACTGATTTTTTTATCCTATATATTGCAAATTTCAATAAAATATATGTATATATCTGTAATTTCATTGCAATTCACTTTTAATCAAATTAACTATAAACTATAAGAGGCAGTGAAGTTACCGTGACCATTTTTTTTTTAAAAAAAGAGTGCATTGGACAAACCATTTAATATCTATTCGGTAGTGGTTAAAGTTACTTTTTAAAGTGATTTTAATTCAGAAATGCATCAGAATAATATTTTTTTATTTTTTAAAATTATTTTTAATATCATCACATAAAAATAATATAACAACATCAAAAAAATTAAAATAAAGTAAAAAAAATCATTTTTTTTTTCAAAAATACTTTTGAAATACAGTGTCAAACATCTTTTTAATAGGTGACCCCATAATAAGAGATTGAAACTAGAAGATTTGCTCTTCTTGTGATCTAAGGTTCTAACCTTGTGGTTGCCAAAATGATAGTCATTAATTTTAAGATTCATATGACTAATAATTGTGCACAAACTAATCCGAACACTCACATTAATACAAAAAATGACTTGTACACAATAACCTAAATTAATTTTTATATTAGCATATTAAAATAATTTAAAAACATAAAAAAAATTAAACACTCACATAAATACAAAAAAATGACTTGTGCACAATAACCTAAATTAATTTTTATATTACCATATTAAAATAATTTAAAAACATCAAAAAAATAATTAAACACTCACATTAATACAAAAAATGACTTGTACTAAATAACCTAAATTAATTTTTATATTACCATATTAAAATAATTTAAAAACATCAAAAAAATAATTAAACACTCACATTAATACAAAAAATGACTTGTACACAATAACTTATATTAATTTTTATATTAGCATATTAAAATAATTTAAAAACATCAAAAAAATAATTAAACACTCATATTAATACAAAAATGACTTGTACTCAATAACCTAAATTAATTTTTATATTACCATATTAATACAAAAATGACTTGTACTTTAAAGGACACACATACACATATATTTTTTAAAAATATTATAGATTTAATTATCATAATAATAAAATATAATTACTAATTCAAGTAAATTTACACATTTTTATTCTCTATTAATCGAAAAGCAACGGGGTTGTAGAGTAAAACGAAGTGACACACTTTTCCCTTTCATCGGGGTTGATCTCTATGTACACAATTTTTAATTTTTTTAAAATATGATTTTTATATTTTTTTTAAAAAATCTGGTTGTGCCTATCCCAAACTAAATGGGCTAACCCAGTCAAGTTAGGCCAAAAAGACCCAATTCTGCTAGACTTGGACTGAGTCGGGAGCAACCCAACCCAACCCAAGAGTTAAAAAAGGCACGAAACAGTGCGTTTAATGCTTTCGTTCTCAGACAATTATTCACGTAACACATGAACAGTAACATGGTCGACTCTGACAAGAGGGTCACCGGCCGGTACCGACATGCCTAGTCAAGTTAGGCCAAAAGGGCCCAACTCTTCTTGATGTGGACTGAGCCAGGAGCAGCCCAGCCCAACCCAAGAGTTAAAAAAGGCACGAAATGGTGCGTTTAAAGCTTTCATTTCCATACAATTATTCACATAACACATGAACAGTAACATGGCCGACTGTGGCGAGAGGGTTATCGGTCGGTACCAACGGGTAGAGCAGACCGAGGTGGTTTTTTTTATGGTGGTGGCGTCGAAAATGGTACCTTGTGGTGGCCGAGAGGAGGGCCTAGAGTTTGCACTTGATGCTGCTGTCGTGAATGTGGAGAGGGAGTGGCAGCTGCAGGTGATCACGAGGATACTGAAGGAACTTCGGATGCAAGTAGGTGAATTATTAGAGAAGGGGTATGTGCGTGAAAGCATGAGTCCTTGTGCAATTCGGTGCTATTAGTTACTAAGAAGGATGGAACATGGAGGATGTGTGTTGATCTGTCGAGCCATCAACAACATAAAGGTAAAGTATCGTCATCCCATTCCTAGATTAAATGATATGCTTGGATGAATTGCATGGTTCTTGTGTCTTTACAAAAGTTGATCTTAAGAGTGGATATCATTAGATTAGGATGAAGGAAGGTGATGAATGGAAAACCGCTTTTAAGACTAAATATGGTTTGTATAAGTGGTTAGTGATGCCTTTCGGTTTAACTAATGCTCCAAGTACATTTATGTGTTTGATGAACCATGTTTTGCGTGCATTTATTGGCGATTTGTCGTTTTGTATTTTGATGATATCCTAATTTATAGAAAAACATGAAAGAACATGTAATGCATTTGAAATCTGTCTTGGAAATTCTAAGAAAACAAAAGTTGTTTGATAATCTCAAGAAGTGCACCTTTTGCACAGATAAACTTGTGTTTCTTGGTTTTGTTGTTAGTAACAAAGGAATTGAGGTGGACGAAGAAAAGTTTAAGGCAATCAATGAGTGGTCAACGCCTACAACAATCAGCCAAGTGATGAGTTTCCACGGCTTAGCTAGCTTCTATAGACGATTTATGCGTGATTTTAATAGCTTAGACACCCCTCTTACTGAAGTTATCAAGAAAAATGTGACGTTTAAGTGGGGGAGGAACAAGAAAAGGCATTTCAGTGATCAAAAAAAGTTAACTAATGCCCTTTGTTTATTTTACCTAACTTTGCTAAAACTTTTGAGATTGAGTGTGATGCTTCGAGAATAGGTATTGGAGTTGTTTTGATGCAAGAAGGTCGTCCAATTGCTTATTTTAGTGAAAAACCGAGTGGGACAGACCCTAAATTACCCTACTTATGATAAGGAGATGTATGCCTTGGTAAAGGCTTTGGAAAACCAGCAACATTATCTATGGCCAAAGTAATTTATGATTCACACGGATCATGAGTCTTTGAAGCATTTAAAAGACAACAAAAGTTGAACAGACGCCATGCCAAGTGGGTGGAATTCATTGAAATATTTCCTTATGTGATCAGATACAAGCAAGGTAAGAAAAATATGGTAGTCGATGCATTGTCCGGAAGGTATGCTTTACTTTCCATTTTAGATACAAAAATTGCTTGGCTTTGAATACATTAAGGATTTGTACTCAAAAGATTCTGATTTTGGTGATGTGTTCAATGCATGTGAGAAAGTGGCATTTGGAAAGTTTTATAGGCATGAAGGATTCTTTTTTGGGAAAATAAACTATGTGTGCCTATATGTTCTTTGTGTGAATTGTTTGTGGGAGAAGCTCATGACGGTGGTTTGATGGGTCATTTTGGTGTAGCTAAGACATTAGGAATCTTGGATGATCATTTTTTTGGCCTCATATGAAGCGTGATGTGGAAAGATTACGTGAGAAGTGTATCACTTGTAAAAGAGCCAAGTCTAAGTTGAAACCCCATGGTTTGTACACCCTTTGTCAATACCTAGTGAACCTTGGACTGATATTTCAATGGATTTTGTTTTGGGATTACCTAGGACTAAGAGGGGAGAGATTCAATTTTTGTGGAGGTAGATAGATTTTCGAAGATGGCACACTTTATTGTTTGTCATAAAATGATGATGCATCACATATAGCTGATTTGTTCTTCAAAGAAGTTGTTAGGTTACATGGCATGCCTAGAACCATTGTTTCCGATAGGGATGCAAAGTTTTTGAATTACTTTTGGAAGACTTTATGGGCAAAGTTAGGGACCAAAATATTGTTTTCACCTACTTGTCATCCACAAACGGATGGTCAAACCGAAGTAGTGAATAGAACGTTGTCTTCTGTTACATGCTATCATTAAAAGAACTTGAAAACATGGGAAGATTGTTTGCCACATGTTGAATTTGCTTATAATAGAAGTATACATTCTACAACTAAGTTTTCACCATTTGAGATGGTTTATGGCTTTAACCCTTTGTCACCTTTGGATTTAACTTCTTTACTCGCGAGTGAACGTGTGAACTTAGATGGCAAAACGAAGGCGGAATTTGTAAAGATGATTCATGAAAAGGCACGATCGAACATTGAAAGGAGGACTAAACAATATGTCCAACAAGCCAACAAGGGACGCAAGAAGGTAGTGTTTGAACCAGGCGATTGGATGTGGTTGCACTTAAGGAAGGAACGTTTTCCGATAAACAACTTTCAAAACTCTTACCTAGGGGTGACGGACCATTTCAAGTAGTGGAACGCATTAATGATAATGCCTACAAGCTTGACTTACCAGGTGAGTATGGTGTTAGTGCAAGCATTAACGTTTCGATTTATCTCCATTTGATGTAGGTGATGATTTGAGGACAAATCCTTCTCAAGAGGAGGAGAATGATGCAAACCAAGGAGCTGGACATATTGATCATACACTCGGAATGCGTCTCGATTCGCGACAAGACCCTTTGTCACTTTCAAGTGGTACAATTACAAAACTTAGAGCCAAACGCTTCAAGGAATCACTAAATGGGCTAATCCAAGAGATTTGGGCTGATTCTAAAAAGACCATGGTGGGATCAAATGATAATCAAGGCTTAGTCCACATCATCAAAGCAATTGAAGAGGGTAATAATTATGCAAAAACGTTTCAGCATGATTTGACCATCAAAGGGCATGAATTTTATGACTTTGAAGGTTATTAGTTAGAGGAATGAAGTTGGTCTTCAATAGTTATGTTAAATACATTGCATTTAGTCATTTAGCTATTTATGATAGCCTCTAGAAGTCCAAGAGACCTACAAACGTGGGGACTTGTTTATGTTACTGTTTGAGCTCTTTTAAAGCTTTAGTTATGACTTTTCCTATTCTTGGAGGGTTGTTCCAAGTATAAAAAGGGGTATTTCGAAATTATTAAACAAATTATGTATTCAGAAAAATTATCATATTTGTGAGGTCTTGTGTTCCTCTTCGTTCTTAAAAGAACTGCTAGAACTTATCAAGTTAATCTTGTGACGTTCAAACAACCAAACTTATCACCTTGATTGTTGAGAGATTCTCAGGTTTTCTAGGTGTGGCGTTTCAATCTTTCGTAGTCTTGGTTTTCATCTTGTTAGGTGACGGGTCAAGGCTCAACCAATCTAGTCTAAACGATCTTGGGGTTCTAAATCATCATTCTTATTGGGTTTCATCACAATTGTTGATGAAGTTCATATCACCCCCCACACACACACACATAAAAGAACAAATTTCAATAAAAAACAAATTAAAAAAATCAATACACTTAGACCCATTTATTAGACAATAAGTATTGATTTTAATACTAATTTTAAAATTATACTTAAATTTTTAAAATAAATAACTTTTTTAGTTTTTATTTAAAATTAATTTTTTTGGGTATTTTTAGATTATTTACATATCAAAATAATATGTTGAAGTTGGAGTTGATAGCAATATTGATATTGATACTAGTAGTAGTACTAGTAATCCTTACAATAGTAATATTTTTGATCAATGTATTAGAAATAGCGAGGAAGATGACAGATTGAGGGTAATGAGGCTGATTTTAGTTTACATAACATGCCAACATAATATTTAATTTAAATTTGTTAGTTTTTAACTAAGAAAATTCTATGGACATAATTGTTTTGTAATTTATTTTTAAATTATGTTAATTCATGTATGAACCTTAACTAATGAAGTTTTATGGCCATAATTATGTTGTATTATATTTGAAAATATTTTACTTATGATTTTATGATTTTTCTACCCACAATTTTAGCTCTGATTTTATGATTTTTATACTGAAAAATTTAAGTACGATTTTACGATCTGAGTTTCAGAAGCTCCTTCCGTGTCGTGTTAAAATCATGATTTTGACAACCGTGGTACCAACCCATGGATTAAAAATCAAGGCTAATGATCCAATAGCACTTTTTAGGTCGTGTGAGTTGTCTTTCCATTTTTTGTGTTGGTCAGAAAATTTTATCGAAAAATATATTGTAACCATCTCTATTGAATTTGTGTTTTCTAGAAAAAAAATAATGATGGAAATTTGTTAAAATACGATTAATTGAAATATTTGATGTTAAATTAAAGTGGGACTTATATATTTTTGGAATTAAAATTTTATTAGAATTTAATCTTAATATAATATTTGTAATATGAAATATTAACATGATTTAAATATATTATGAGTCAATAAAAATTGATTCAAAAGAGACTCAAGTTTTTAGAGAATAGATTCTAAACAAAGTGAGTTTTAGACTTAAATTTGCATGTGTGACGGCTCAAGTTTGGGTTTGAATAATGTTTTGGATTGTATTTTTTCCAATTAAAAATTAAATTTGGATTTGGTTCATGAATAATTATTCATTCCAACCTATTCTTTTGTTTTGTTCAAATTAACAACTTTCAAAAATACTTTTTTGCAAATCTAAGTAGTTTTTCAACTAAAACAAAATCAGATCTATGATCATTATGTTCATATTTAATTCTTGATTTGTGGTGGCTAATTAAAAGTTAATAATAATAGGAATTAATTATAATTATCATCTAAATAGATTTAAATTTGTAAATTTTCCTTCCTTGAACATGTTTTATGTTTTGAATGCTCTTGTTATGATAAATTAAACATTCTTTTTAACGTCTAATACGTTTATAACTTTGAATAACTCAAATATTACATCAATCGATAGCGACAAGAGACTATGTCTGTCAATGATAAATCCACGAAACAAGACAAATAATATGTTGATGTAATAAAATATTGTCGGGTTAGATTAAAATTAATATAATTTTATACCGCGTCCGGTTTTTATCTTTTCCAAATCAGTTCTTTTTTTTTCAATCGAACCCACTTCTTGTTTTTCAGATGTGATGGGGCAGAAGTCCAGATGAACATTCTAACGATGACCGGTACGGCCAAAACAATCCCAGTTCATAGAAACATAAAACGGCGTGGACATCCTTTTCAAGCTATTTCTAATCATATGGAGACATATCAAACATAGTTATCATTAAAAAAAAATTAAGGGGTGCTTTGTTAAGGGGTGTTTCGGATTGTTATCGGAAAATACTTATGATTTTTTATTTTAAATTATTTTTTTAATATTTTTAGATCATGTTGAAAATAATTTTTAAAAAATAAAATAAAATATTATTTTGATGTATTTTTAAATGAAAATCACTTTTAAAAACAATCTCAACCACACTATCAAATAGACACAATCTCAACCACACTATCAAATAGACATGTAATATCAAAAGGTATAATGTAGTGTTAAAAGATTTAAAATTAATATTATAAATCTCAAACATCAATTTGAATCAGACTTGTTTATCTTATAAATTTATAGAATAATTAAAATTTTAATGACTTAATCTAACTAAAAAATAACCAAAATGAACGGAGATATCTCGGATGGAAAAAAAAAGTGATGCTTTGGTGGTTGATTTCACACAAATATCTCTCCCTTTTAGCGTAGCAGCGTCGCATGATGGAGAATTAATTATATAAATATAAATAAAAGATCTATTAGTCGTGTTTG
>CM063603.1:4966754-5022295 GCA_032356905.1 Salix exigua
CCTTAACCATAAGCCAAAATAGCGTATTTTTCAAACCTATTTTTCTTCTTTCTCGTGCGTTTTTAAACCACCAATTAATATAGTGCGTTTTCGTCCCTATCCTCATCTTTCTCGTTTGAGTGCGTTTTAGTAGTAAATAACCAACTCAAACAATGCGCTTTCTAGCCCTCAACCATAGATCCTATATAGCCTGCTTTCTAGCCCTATTTTCCATTCCATCATCTCCACCATTCTCATTTTTAGATGAATCAACCATTTCTTGGTCTGATAAATCCACTTTTCTTTTTCTTTACAACGTTTACTATCTAAGTCTTTTACAAGACTTCAGTCGTAAACATTGTAAAGAGGAGGCAACTCATCATAACCCAATTTTTGGGTTACTCCCCAAAATCTACCAAAATACCAAAAATAAAATAAAAGGGGTCGGCATGGGTAAAAAAATCGATGTGCAAATTTTGGTTCTTTTCAAGAGTCTAATTGTATATCTTTTGTTCCAAAAAAATGAGAGAAAATAGAAATTCGAGGTAAAAATTAAGTCAAAAATCATAATTATATTTTTTATAGGCCAATTTGATTTAATCATGGGCTAATTCAAAATATTATTATATTTGAGAATTAATTTAGGGTCCAATTGAAGAATTTAATTAAGTGCAAGGACTTAATTATGTCTTAAATTGATCAAATTAATTTTATTAAGGGCTTAATTGATGAAAAATGAGATTCTTGAATTTTATTCGGGTTTAATTGACAATTTTAGAATTTTTGGAGACCCGATTGAATTTTTTCCAAGCTAATTGTGCAAATTAAGGGTCAAATTGAAGTTTAATTGTCAATTGAGGGTCAAAATGCACAAATCAAAAGAGAAGAACTAAAATGAAAAAGCATGCAAAAGATAAGGTTAAGTTGAAATTTGGCCAAGGGTATAATTGCACAAAATTACAAATTTAACTTCAATTAAGGATGCAAATAATACAATTACAAATTGAAGGACTAAAGTGTAATTGCCCATTAACTATTTTCAACAACACGCCCCGACAAGCCACCCACAACCTGCAACAATATGACTTCTCCTCTTGCCATTAATTATCCACCGAAAGCAACCTGCATGGTCCTATAAATAGAAGAAGAAAAGCTGAGTGTTAGGGGTCCAGAAAAAGAGGAAGAAAAACCTGCAAAAACAAAAAAACGATCATCTCTCTCTCTCGGACACTCTCACGCCAGCGTCCCTCTCCTCTCCATCTTCACTGTCGACTACCGGGCATCGCTCCTCTCTGCCTTCACTCTTCCCCTCACTCGAAAACTTCCATCTCTTTCTCATTCCTCAATCTTCTCAGCCGAACAGGCCCCTGTCTCGCCTCTCTCTCTATGCAGGCCGAGGCCCTCTCTCTCTTCACTTCCACTCTTCGGTAGGCCGATCACCACCACCGAAGACCACCCAACCACCTGCGTCATCGCCAGACTCTCCACCACCTCCCCAACAACGCAGCCACCATCTCACGAGGAGCACAGCAGAGACAGCCCCGCCATAACCAAACAAACCGGCGACTTCCGACGTTCATTCCGGCCGCCACAGACCTCCGTTTCCAAAACGACGACGACAGGGAAGACCACCACGAGCTCCTCTACAAGTCTGTGTAATCAGGTAACCATATCGTTGATGTTGGACATTTCGCATGAACAGTGCACATGCACTGTTCGTCTTCTTCGTTTTCGGTTTTTTTAATCTTTATCGGTCGGGTTGACCGACCAGCCACATACGCGTGGGCTTCCGACTCACGATGGATGGAAGCCCGACCACTACTAGCCGAGTCTGTCGACCACTATGGTCGACAGACCACCACCTACACGTGGGCTTCCAGCCCACGATGGCTGGAAGCCCGACCAGTTAAGGTTGGTGACGACCTACGATAGTCTGCGACCGACCAATAAAAATAATAAAAAAATAATGAAAAATAAAAATAATAAAATAAAAATAAAAATAATAAAAATAAAAATAATAAAATAAATAATAAAAATAATAAAAAAAATAATAAAAAATGAAAAATAAAAAATAAAAAAAAATAAAAAATAAAAAAAATAAAAAATAAAAAATATTTTTTTTACTTTTGAAAGACATGTATATTTTTTTTATTATTATTATTACAAAAAAAATCAAAATACAAATGTTTTCGTGCATACGGCCAAATCCCAAAACTTTTCTCATTGTATTTTTCGTAAAAAATATGTTGCATATTTTTCCATATTTTTAAAACGAAATTTCGGATATCGTAACCGGTTTGCGATTATCCATTGGTATTCGGCCAAAATGTCAAAAATAATTCAACAACCTTTCGGTTTTAGCTTTCGTGGTGTAAATTTACATAGTAAAATACACCCGCAAATAAAATATTTTTACAGTGTAAAATTACATTGTATAATACATCCATAGATTAAAACAATTTTAACTACGGTGTAAAATTGCATTGTAAAATACATTCAGTAGATAAAATAAAACTTATAACCGTGGTGTAAATTACATTGTAAAGTACACCTGCAGACAAAAAAATGTTTTCTTTGAAAATACAGATGTAAAAATCTAACCTAGAAAAAACAATCAAACAACAATGCAGACTTACCTTAGGTAAGGTGCACTGAAGTGATGCGTCTTCCCTTGCACAATAAGTCTCCTTACCCTAGACTCTGCAGACCAATAGGTTCCTAGTAACCTTAATACTAGGTGGCGACTCCCAATATTTATATTTGTAAATTTTACGACTAATAAACCCCATATTTTCACCGCTGCCGTTGTCCCCCGAATCCAGGGGTAAGGCGAGGCGCGGCAGCGTCCTAAAATCGCTGTCGCGACACACACATTGTCTTTTTTCATTCTTTTCTTATTACATTTCACCAATAATAATTAAAATACAATAAGTTCAAATAAAACACCTAAACAGAAAGGAAAATACACAAAAGGCCTTGGGGAAGATCCGGAGCAAGTGGCGGCGAGGAGACGGGCTGGTGGCGCGTCGGCCCCCGCGCCACCACCACTGGCAGCGCGTGGTTCCACGCGCCACCACCGAACAGTGAAAAAACAGGGGGGTGGCCGGAGCGGTAACTTCCCTCTCTTCCTTCTCTCGCCGGTGATGGCCCTCCGGCGACCTGCAAAACAAACGCACAACACAAGCAACAACAAGAAACAAAATTCAAAATTTCCCAAATCTGCTCTTCTCGGCTCCTTCAAATCTCGGATCCATTCCTTCTTCTTCTTCTTCTTCTTCTCCTGAGATGGCTTCACGTCGATCTGAAAAATGACAAACACAAAGAAACAACGATCAACGCAAACACAAAAGGCACAAAATCAATTTGTTCTTGGGTCCATCAAATATCGAGTCTGCTTTTCGGATGGCTGGTTGGTGTGTGTTTGGTGGCTTTTTGGCTCGGATCCGACAAGGAGGCTGAGGAAGAAGGAGATGAAAAGAGAGATGGCCGACGGGTGTGCTTGGTGCAGGAGACTAAATGGGGAGGGGGTTGTTGTTGAAGAGGGCTGGCGGTGGCTGTTTGGTGAAGGAGGGAGACGACAAGGTGCTCGGGTAGGGACAACGGTGGTCGACTGGGAAGAGAGGGAAGGTCTGCTATGGATGCTGTGGTGGCTGGTGGCCTGAGAAGGGAGAGCGAGGGGCAAGCTTGGTCGGAGGTGTAGAGGAGAGGCAGAGGCGATGGGGAGGCTGGTCTGTGTGGGTTTGAAGGTGCTCGACCAAAAAAAGAAGGAAGGGAAATGGGTAAAGTGAGAAGGAGTGGGGTCGAAAATGGGGAAGAGAAGAGGGAAGGCGATCGTGATGCTAGGGCCGTGGGAAGCAATCGGTTAGCGGCAAGGTCGTGTGAGGAGGCTGACCGGAGAGGAGGTCAAGGGAAGATCAAAGCGGGAAATGAAGAGAGGGAGGGAAGAGAGTGAGACCGAGGAGAAGGGGAGTGGGGAGAGGAATGGAAAAGGGCTGCACTTGCTGCCAAGAGGCGGCAGCTGCGACTCCTAAGATTATAAAAATTAGGGTTTTGTGATTTTAGGGTTTTGGGTGTAAGTGAGGATGGAGGGTGTATTTTTTTGGGTCCCTCTTTTCTATGTTGATTAAAACCTCTATTTATAGACTTTTTATATTCAAAATTCCAAACCAGTCTTCAACTTGCGTATCCTTTTCAATTTAGTCCTTGGATTTGCAATTTTCATGATTTGACTAGTAAACTCTCAATTTGTCCAATTTTTCCTATAACAAGATATTTTTGGATTTTTTTGTCATTTTTTTCTATTTTTTTCTTTTTTTTCTTTTTTCTTCCGAAACATAAAAAATAAGTTTGGTCAAAATTTGGGTAGCAACAGATGCCCCCTCTTTACAATTCTTACGACTAAAGTCTTGCAAAAGACTTTAAATAGTAAGTGTTGTAAAGAAAAATAAAGAAAATAAAATAAATAAATCATATGATGGGTGACCTACACAAATAAAAGAAATTAGATAGAAGAGTCTCGATAGTGACGGATGACTTACCCGGGTCTGATTATGACGGGTGACCTGCCCTGATGAAAGAGTCTCGATAGTGACGGATGACTTACCCGGGTCTGATTATGACGGGTGACCTGCCCTGATGAAAGAGTCTCGATAGTGACGGATGACTTACCCGGGTCTGATTATGACGGGTGACCTGCCCAATTGAAAGAGTCTCGATAGTGACGGATGACTTACCCGGGTCTGATTATGACGGGTGACCTGCCCGGGTTAACAGTTAGAAGGGTCTCATTTTTCTGGGTGACCTACCCGTGTTAGCAGTTAGAAGGGTCTCATTTTTCTGGGTGACCTACCCGTGTTAGCAGTTAGAAGGGTCTCATTTTTCTGGGTGACCTACCCGTGTTAGCATGTTAGAAGGGTCTCATTTTTCTGGGTGACCTACCCGAGTTAGAATGTTAGAAGGGTCTCATTTTTCTGGGTGACCTACCCGGCTGGAAGATGGAAGGGTCTCATTTTTACGGGTGACCTACCCGGCTGGAAGATGGAAGGGTCTCATTTTTACGGGTGACCTACCCGGATGGAAGATGGAAGGGTCTCATTTTTCAGGGTGACCTACCCGGATGGGAAATTGGGTCTCATTTTTACGGGTGACCTACCCGGATGGGAAATTGGGTCTCATTTTTACGGGTGACCTACCCGGATGGAGGATTGGGTCTCATTTTTACGGGTGACCTACCCGGATGGAGGATTGGGTCTCATTTTTACGGGTGACCTACCCGGATGGAAGATGGAGGGGTCTCATTTTTACGGGTGACCTACCCGGATGGAAGATGGAGGGGTCTCATTTTTCTGGGTGACCTACCCGGATGGAAGGGGTCTCATTTTTACGGGTGACCTACCCGGATGGAAGATGGAGGGGTCTCATTTTACGGGTGACCTACCAGGCTAGCGTGATCTCATTTTTACGGGTGACCTACCCGGCTAGCTTGGTCTCATTTTTTTGGGTGACCTATCCGGCTAGCATGGTCTCATTGTTCTGGGTGACCTACCCGGCTAGCGTGGTCTCATATTTCTGGGTGACCTACCCGGCTAGCTTGGTCTCATTTTTCTGGGTGACCTACCCGAATGGATGATGATGAAAAATGGGGTCTCATTATTATGGGTGACCTACCCAAATGAAAGCTGATGAAGATGGGGATGCAATGCATGATGATGCATGGATACTTACCTAGGAAATATAGGTCCCCTTTTTCTAATGCAATGCATGGTAATGCATGTATACTTACCTAAGAAATATAATGCAATGCATGGTGATGCATCTATACTTACCTAAGAAATATAGGTCCCCTTTTTCGATGCTCCATTGTCGTAGAATGTTTTTGCCCGACCTCCAAAGCTTTGTTGTCATTCATTCATCAAGTCTCAAGCGCATTACTTCTTACGGCGTATCTGCGATGATCTCTGCTCTCAGTGCTTATCAAGTTTAACATTGCCCCCAGGTGTGGTATTGTTTGATTCACCGTGAAGGAGTGTAACCAACCATCAATTTTCTTGGAATCTCTCAATAACAACTCTTGGGTTTGCGTGTGTCTGCTAACAATCATTGCAAAGCTTGCTAGTGCCGACCTTATCTTCGGTTTGTCGATCGGTTAATTAATCAATCGAGTCATGTTTCTCTTGCAGTATGTCATCATCAACCTTCATGGAATTTTCAAGTCATCCATAAATGCATCAAAAACTCATCGGTGCATGCTCCATGCTATCATCAATAAATTTCTCTTAGCTTGTGATCAATCTCGCCCTGAGCCGATGCAAATGTTCCGGCCATGCAATCTTAAACTCTTCGTCATAGACTCAATTTCTTCTAAACAAATCCTTTTTGTTTGCAAAGAAATATGATATTGTCATTAACGAGGTTTTTTCTGTCTCTCATATTCATGCGGTGAACTGAACCTTGAGTCGACTAGCTGCGCAACAATTATCCCATGATCAACCTTGATGGCATGCACTCTTCAATACTTATGAAAATACAACCATGCAACAAATCTTTGGAGACAAACAAATCTGCGAGTAAGATGATATTTCTGAAATCTGAAGTTGCCCTTCAAATGCAATCTTATTCTCAATCACTGCTGAAGCTTACCACACCATCACTCTCTATTAAGCCATGTTGCCCTGAGTTGAATCTGTTGGTGCTCCTTGATGAATTTCACTAAATCAATCATTTGCTTATGCTTCTTTGCCCCCAAGCTGATGTGAAATTATTTGCATTCCTATCAAGATCCACATTTCGGCCTCTAAGTGTTGAGCATTCCGATGATAGCCGAGAATTGTCAATGTCAAGGATTCTTCAAATCCGGTCAATATTTTATCTAAATCTTTCTTGTTCTAGAATTAAGTCACTGATTTCAAAGATCATGTGCTTCCAAAGTCTAATCATTGCAAATAAAATCAAAGAGATGCCATTTGTTGAAAATCAAATTCATTTGGTCAAATACCCAACACACGATATCCAATAAATGCAGACCTGAAAATATTTCGTATTTTGCAAACAGTAATTGACTCATTGTGAGAATGAAATGGTCTTTTATGGTTTTTGGGTTTCAATTCTAATCTCAGATTTTGGGGCATGTCCTTACATGATGAAGTGATGATTTGTGGTTTTCAAACATTTAGAGCTGAGTAAAACTTGAAGTTCAGTTGAAACATTTGTCTCATCTTTCAGTACTTACCTTATTAATATGCATAACAACTTGCAACTTTTTCATGAAATTATAACCCTTATGGAAAAAACTCTAACAAATTTTGAGAGCGCCACTTATCCGTTAAAATTGCTCGCTTGATCAAGAAGGACTTTTACGAGCATGTAATGAGGCTATGGCTAATGGCTATAAAAGAAAAGGATATTCATAGGCTCAAAAAGTGTTTAAGGGTTTCACAGACCTAGGATCACCATTATCTAGTCATTAACTCCCTTGCTCTTGTTGTCTTAGTAGAAGAGACCACGTCAAAATACGTTAATTATCTTAACGTGATTTTTATCAATCAACCAATGCTCTAAGAATCTCGACAACCATGTCATTCTTTTCATTGACAATTTCAAACTTAGAAGGGGAATACTAGAACTCGAATAATAAGTCGTAATCAAATATTATTTCATCTCTTGTTGTACTCAACATAGTACAACAAAACAATTCTGCACAATTTTCTTTTGATGGACAACTTATCTTGAAGACTCAAAAATCTTAATAACATTTCTTCCCACATGAGGTTTCACCACAGATACCAACGGACATAGCATAGTTCAATATTCTTTTTTTTTTTTCTCTCTTTTTTTTTTTTTTGAACTTGTCCTTAGCATTGACTCTTTGTTTTGTGATGTCCTATCTCAATTTGATTGTTCCCAAATTTGGGTCTTCATTCATGAGCATTCCCCTTCTATTGATTCTTAATGTTTTCACTGTATCCTCAAACTTCAAATCTCTTATTGTCCCCTACTGTACTTGCCCCCAGTGTGAGGGTGTGATCCATGTCGGGTGTTTCAAAAAATTATAATATCAAGCTCAAATTGGGATTAACAAGGGATATATATTTCAAGAATAGTGAAGGAAATAAACAAAGATGGCCTTTTATCATTTCAAGCAAAGTTGGTTTTAACTGATAAATTTTGACCTCGTCCAATGTAATGATTTGGACATGCAAGAGTCATGATTCACGGGTCCATAAATACCAAATCCATTACATGTCAATATGCATACTAATAAAGCTTAGTACTATGATGAGGTTCAAAAACTCGGTGTATAGGCTCAAAAATTGTTCGGTCACCTGGTATTGATCATCATGTCTTTTAACAAAAGTTGGGTCAATTTTGCAATCAAAATACTTTCAAAAATTGGAACTTCAAATTTTGCATGTTGGAGTTTGATCAAAATATTTTGTCAAAAATAAGAATGTCAAACATCTCTTGATTTCAAAACAACAAAAAGACAAGGAAAACACATACTTCAATGAAAATGATGATTTAACCCCAAAACAAAGTGATAACAGATGAAATCCCATGAGAAAGTCACTGACAATGCGACACTTTTCCGAGGCTTTCCAAACAAACATTTCTGTATTGCCACTGCTCATTGATCTCGCTTATGCTCGCGATGATTTATTGTCGACACTCATCGACGATAACATTCCCCACGAAACTTGACTTGCCTTTTGTTTGGTTAACTTTCACACTTGATCACCGATATTCTTGCAATCTGTTCATCTCTCTCATCCGGATTATGTCATCGATTTTTTTTTACGCGCTCCTCATTGGTCATA
Organism: Salix exigua; assembly: GCA_032356905.1. Taxonomy (NCBI): domain Eukaryota; kingdom Viridiplantae; phylum Streptophyta; class Magnoliopsida; order Malpighiales; family Salicaceae; genus Salix; species Salix exigua. The sequence goes on from CM063603.1 coordinate 4,975,547, forward strand.
AAAGTGATTCAAGCTCGGAAGCACTCTTGTCAAAACACCACACACCACAATGCATAAATCATAAAAATTATCATACGACAAAAGACTCTTACGCGAGAAAATTCGCTTCTTCGAGCAATGTAATCTTGCGAGTGCACATACTTTGACATCTCGATACACGGAACAAATTCAACAATGATCGTACTATGCCTTCTCACTCAAGATATTCATCTTCGCTTAATGAGACAAAATTGTGCTCAAAATGACATGGTCTTACGTGCATGGCGGCATAAAACTTTCCGATTTGACAATGCCGCAATAACTCCACCGATCAGGAGAAAAAGTCAATTGATACTTAAATGGACTAACAACATCTCCGATCGATGCTTGCTTCGAAAATGGATTACTCGCACTTCCTCAAAAGAAAACCTGAATTTCCACAATCCTCATTGATGATTGCACTACCACTCTCCAAATAATATCCGGCCATATGTCGCACTTGATTTCACTAGAGAGCGAGAAACTTTGTTGTGGGCTTGCGGAAGAAACATGAATGATGACTTTGTATCGGAACCGATTCTTCTCAACAATATCAAATGTCCAATGACTCTTGACTCTTCGGAGGATGACAAATTGAGGGACCCCTATTTCAAAACTATAGAAATGCATGTTGAAATGCATATGCATGTTTTTTTTTTTTGACAATCTTGCCCTTTAAAGAGCGACACGTGATTGTAACGACTGTATGCTAAACAAAAACTGTGAGAATACATGTTGAAATATATATGCATGTTTCTTTTTTTTTTTTTTACGGGCTCGACCCTCGAGAAAGGACGCGCGATCGTAATAATTACATGATAAACAAAAACAATGGGAATGCGTGCAGAAATGTACATGCATGCTGACTTGTTTTTTTTTTTTTTTTTTTACTCCTTCGAGAAATGACCCGTGATCCTAAAAATTACATGTTAAACAAAAACAATGATAATGCGTGCTGAAATGTATATGTATGCTGACTCTTTTTTTTTTTTTTTACTCCTTCAAGGAATGACATGTGATCATAAAAATTACATGATAAACAAAAACTTGTGAGAATGCATCTTGAAAAGCATATGATTTTTTTTTTTTTTTGCTCACCCGTTTAGGAGTGAAACTTGATTGTAACAATTACATGATACACAAAAACTATGGGAATGCATGTTAAAATGCATATGCAATTTTTTTATTTTTTTATTTATTATTTTTTTTTGACGAAATCGTCTTTCAAGGAGTGACACATGCTTGTGACAACTGTACGATACACAAAAACCTTAGGAATGCATATAAAAATGCATATGCAATTTTTTTTTTTTTTGACAAACTTGTCCTTTGAGAAGTGAAACATGCGTTTAACAATTGTATGATGCACCCAAACTATGGGAATGCATATGCAATTTTTTTCTTTTTGACAAACTCGCCCTTCGAGGAGTGACACATGCTTGTGACAACTGTACGATACACAAAAACCTTAGGAATGCATATAAAAATGCATATGCAATTTTTTTTTTTTTTGACAAACTTGTCCTTTGAGAAGTGAAACATGCGTTTAACAATTGTATGATGCACCAAAACTGTATTTCTGCTTAAACCCAACAATGCAAATTTCCTAAGCGATGATTACTGGATCACTTATTGAATTTAAATTGCCTCGGAAAGAGTTTGCCTTAATGCAAAACAGAATGAAGGTAACACACACCCTAATTATTGGTTCTAATCTTTACACAACAAAGGATGAGTTTGCTACATTGGACTCTAAACAAGGTCTCTTGTCGCCTGATGATCACCTTCGTAAAGGCAATATAGGGTCTTAGCAGATAATGGGATGATACGTATACCAATCACTACCGTCTAAGCTCTCAACGAAGAGTTGGGGTTTACACAACAAATGATGAGTTTGCTACTTTTAGCTCTAAACAGGGTCTCTTGCTGTCCCAGTGATCACCTTCGTAAAGGCAATATGGGGTCTTAACAGATAATGGGATGGTACGTATGCCAATCACTACCATCTAAGCTCTCAGCGTGAGTTTGCTACTTTTGGCTCTAAACAGGGTCTCTTGCTGTCCCAGTGATCACCTTCGTAAAGGCAATATGGGGTCTTAGCAGATAATGGGATGGTACGTATACCAACCACTACCATCTAAGCTCTCAGCGAAGAGTTGGGGTTTACACAAACTTCAACCTTGACTCAAGTCATAGGTAAGCTGCTAGTCCCCCACGTAACTTAAAGTTGCAAACTACAATGATATAATTGAAATAAATTAACAACGCATAAACATATATACATATGCACGAATTAACAATGCAAAAGACTTGCTAAAAGTAAACACACAAAAAATTCAAACAGATTGAAACAAATAAATCACATCAAAATATTCCAAGCTTAGTCCAATATTTTTCAGAAAAAATACCTTCCCCAGTGGAGTCGCCATTCTGTCGCACGTCCGCGTGGCGTCCGGTAGGGATCCTGGCTCTCGCAATGTGGAGTTTGATGAGGAGTCGCCACCTTACTGTTGAAGGTCGCTAGGAACACCCGATTTGTACTGGTCTGCTCAGAGATTCAAGGGTAAGGGACTGGTTGCGTATAGGAAAGGTATTAGCACCCCTAATACGCCTTACCTGAGGCAAGCTGCATTGTCTATTTAGATGTGATTTAAAATGTTTCAATAAGTCAGTATTTATTCATAAAAAATGTTACAATTAAAAAAAATCGATCACTACTTAAAAATCCAATAAATTTTATTGATTATTATTATTCCCGCTAAATATTTTAGATAATAAACTTTTAGAATTTATTTATCCAAACACCGAAAAGTAAATAATATGATACTATTCCCGTCGAATATTTTGGATAAGATTTATTTATCCAAACACCGAAAAGTGAATAATAGCATACCATTTCTCCTAATATTTTGGGTTTAAAACTTTAAGATTTATTTATCCTAATATTAGCCGTGAATAATAAATTCCCAAAAAACAATTTTATACTTTTGAAATATTGGTTTTGGATTTTTACAAAGAAAACACATTTTTTATTTTATTTTCTTTTTTCCTTAACAAAACAACATAATATGGAATAAATAAAACAACACACACCCACACAATCTTTTTTTTATTCCTTTTTCATCACATTTAAAAATAGAATACAACTCACACACACATTGTCTTTTTTTCATTCTTTTCTCATTACATTTCACCAATAATAATTAAAATACAATAAGTTCAAATAAAACACCTAAACATAAAGGAAAATACACAAAAGGCCTTGGGGGAAGATCTGGAACAGTGGCAGCAGGAGAAGGACTGGCGGCGCGTCTGCCCACGCGCCACCACCGAACAGTGAAAAAACAGGGGGGTGGCCGGAGCGGTAACTTCCCTCTCTTCCTTCTCTCGCCGGTGATGGCCCTCCGGCGACCTGCAAAACAAACGCACAACACAAGCAACAACAAGAAACAAAATTCAAAATTTCCCAAATCTGCTCTTCTCGGCTCCTTCAAATCTCGGATCCATTTCTTTTTCTTCTTCTTCTTCTTCTCCTGAGATGGCTTCACGTCGATCTGAAAAATGACAAACACAAAAGAAACAACAGCCAACGCAAACACAAAAGGCACAAAATCAATTTGTTCTTGGAGTGCATCAAATATCGGTCTGTTTTCGGATGGCTGGTTGGTGTGTGTTTGGTGGCTTTTGGTTCGGATCCGACAAGGAGGTCGAGGAAGAAGGAGATGAAAAGGAGATGGCCGACTGGTGTGCTTAGTGCGAGAGACGAAATGGGAAAGGAGTTTGTTGTGAAGAGAGTTGGCGGTGGTTGTTTGGTGAAGGAGGAGACGACAAGGTCTCTGGTAGGGACAACGGTGGTCGGTTGGGAAGAGAGGGAAGGCTGCTATGGATCTTTGTGGTGGCTGGTGGCCTGAGAAGGGAGAGCGAGGGGCAAGCTTGGTCGGAGGTGTAGAGGAGAGGCAGAGGTGATGGGGAGGCTGGTGCGTGTGGGTTTGAAGGTGCTTGACCGAAAAAAGAAGGAAGGGAAATGGGTAAAGTGAGAAGGAGTGGGGTCGAAAATGGGGAAGAGAAGAGGGAAGGCGATCGTGATGCTAGGGCCGTGGGAAGCAAGTCGGTTGGCGGCAAGGTCGTGTGAGGAGGCTGACCGGAGAGGAGGTCAAGGGAAGATCAAAGCGGGAAATGAAGAGAGGGAGGGAAGAGAGTGAGACCGAGGAGAAGGGAGTGGGGAGAGGAATGGAAAAGGGGCTGCAGTCTGCTGCCAAGAGGCGGCAGTGCAGCCCCTAAGATTATAAAAATTAGGGTTTTGTGATTTTAGGGTTTTTGGGTGTAAGTGAGGGTGGAGAGTGTTTTTCTTGGTCCCCCTTTTCTATGTTGATTAAAACCTCTATTTATAGACTTTTATATTCAAAATTTCAAACCAGTCTTCAACTTACGTATCCTTTTCAATTTAGACCTTGGATTTGCAATATTCATGATTTGACTAGTAAACTCTCAATTTGTCCAATTTTTCCTATAACAAGATATTTTTGGATTTTTTGTTTGTTTTTTTCTATTTTTTGTTTTTTTCTTTTTTCTTCGAAACATAAAAATAAGTTTGGTCAAAATTTGGGTAGCAACACATCCTACGGTAAATGGTATGCTGAGAATCAAAAAATCAAAGGATGGTTGCTTACCTCCATGTCACCAGAAATTATGAAACGCTATCTCAGACTGCCTACCGCACATGGAATTTGGACTGCCTTAGCCAAAGCATTCTATGATGGGGCAGATGAATCACAGCTATTTTCATTGAACCAGCGTGCGTTCTCCACCAAACAGGTTGGTCGTCCTATCTCTACCTATTATGGTGATTTGGTAGAAATATTTCAAGAACTCGATCATCGTGATAAGATTGTTATGAAAGATCCCGATGATGTCATTGCCTACAAGAAATCAATTGAGAGATTGCGGGTGCATATTTTTCTGAATGGCCTTGACGAAGAATTTGAACAAGTACGTGGTGAGATTCTCAGGAGAGATTCTGCACTAGATCTTGAAGAAACTTATGCTTATGTTCGTCGTGATTCTATCCGTCGAAACACATTAAATGGGGAACCTGGACACTTAGAGCCATCTGCTATGATAGCTCGCCGAAGCAAGTATCAACGCCCACTGAACTTGAAACCAGATCGAAATTCTGGTCCACCGAATCATAATCAGTCAATTGGATCGCAAAACCGTAGCTATGAAATGGGAGCTACACGACCCGAACGCATGTGCACTCACTGTGGTGAAACTGGACACACTAAGCAACGCTGCTATGAATTGATTGGATATCCAGAATGGTGAGATTCTTCCAAAGCACCCCGTAAGAGAAATTTAAAGGCAAATCCTCATGTGTCTATAGCTGTGGCAGAACCAAATCAAACATTTGGCAGTGATTCTGGGAAGGACTCCTCTTCCTCTTCCAATGTTATCACTGGGAATGCAAGTGATACTGTTGTGAACACAGGTGCTGATGCTGGGAATGCAGGTAAGGCTCTTCATACCTCCACGTCTGTTAGAAATAGTGAATGGATAATTGATTCAGGTGCCACAAATCATATGACATTTAACCATAATATTCAAACCATACAACCCTCAAATCACCACATAGTGTCCACAGCCAATGGAACTCCTTCCTCTGTATCAGGAGAAGGCACGATTGCTCTCACAAAAAATCTGAGTTTAGAGTCAGTCCTTATTGTTCCTAGTCTCAATCATAATTTATTATCTGTTGCTCAAATAACTCGTGCTCTAATGTGTGTTGTGATTTTTTGGCCAAATCTTTGCATATTCAAGGACATTCAAACTCGGAAGACAATTGGTTATGGTACTAGGAAGGGAAAGCTATACTACCTGGATCTAACCCCGGCAAGCTCGAATCAGTTGGCACATGTCTTCTCAGCCAATACAGCTAGTGTCCACCAGCAGTCGGAAATTTGGCTATGGCATAGGCGTTTAGGGCATGCTTCTTTTGGATATTTACAGAAATCGTTTCCACAATTATTTTCCCAGTTGAATGTCTCAGAATTTAAATGTGATGTATGTGAACGTGCGAAAAGTCATCGTGTTTCATTTCCTCTGAGTATGAATAAAAGTTCCACACCGTTTATGGTTGTTCACTCGGATGTATGGGGACCAACAAACACTCCTTCTCTAAATGGATCACGTTGGTTTGTTTCATTCATTGATGATCACACCCGCATGACATGGATTTGCTTAATGAAATCGAAGAGTGAAGTGAGTCCTTTATTTCAGCAATTCCACAAAATGATAGCAACACAGTATCAGACCAATATTCAGGTAATCAGGACCGATAATGGAGGGGAGTTTATCAATCATAACTTGAAAGATTACTTGACTGCACATGGTATTATTCATCAAACAAGTTGCCCTTACACTCCTCAACAGAACGGAGTGGCTGAACGGAAGAATCGTCACCTCCTTGAGGTCGTTCGTGCATCCTTATTTGAAGCTCACATGCCTACTAGTTACTGGGGAGAAGCCGTTACTGCCGGAGCATACATTATCAATAGAGTACCTTCTAGTACTCTACAATTCCAAACCCCCTTTGAGGTGCTCCATCGCAGCATAAATGCCCCTACAATGCCAAACTTACCTCCTAAAGTTTTTGGATGTGTAGCTTATGTACACCTTCATAAAGGTCTGAGAACTAAGTTGGAGCCTCGGGGACTTAGATGTGTTTTTGTTGGTTATGCTTTGCACCAAAAGGGTTATAGGTGCTATCATCCTCCGTCTCGACAACTGTATGTTACACTAGATGTGGTCTTCCATGAAGCCACTATGTATTACTCACCTCAAACTAAAGGGAACGATGAAGTGCAGACAGCAACTAAGGCTGCAGACAGTGTGGAGATCACTGCACATGGTGACCGACCGATCGATACTTGGGATAACCAACCGAGTGATAATGAGGAATGTCCAGTTAATGAAAACACGGAGGCTCACCAGGACAGGGAAGAGTATACCAGTGATTCAAGTTATGGAAATAACGGTCCAGAAATTGCTGATGACAATCAAGATACCGTGGAGATGTTATTGCCGACAGCTTCACACAATGTACCAATTAACCAATTGTCTTCCCAGATTGATTCCAGACTTGAGCCTCATGAAATTCATCCATTTGAATCTCTAAAGGAACTACCTAATCGAGTCACCAGAGGTAAACCAAAGGTGAACTATGAACCAACCCTTCACTCAAAAGTCAAATATCCTATGAATAACTATGTATCCTATCATAGACTGTCAAATGAAAAAATGGCATTTGTACATCAATTATCCGTTGTATCTATTCCTAACAATGTGCAGGAAGCCTTAGCCGATTCTAGATGGAGGGAGGCAATGAATGAAGAGATGAAAGCTCTTCAAAAAAACTCAACATGGGATGTGGTTGACTTACCGAAAGGAAAAAAACCTGATGGATGTAGGTGGGTCTTCACCATTAAATACAAAGCTGATGGAACTATTGAACGGTACAAAGCAAGGCTGGTAGCCAAGGGGTATACTCAAACATATGGAATTGATTATATGGAGACTTTTTCACCGGTGGCCAAACTTAATACTGTTCGTATTATTCTATCTCTAGCAGCTAACCTTGACTGGCCTCTACAACAATTTGATGTAAAAAATGCATTTCTACATGGAACTCTCCAAGAAGAAGTGTATATGGAATTACCACCTAGCTGTAAACAGCAAACGGAAGGTAATAAACAGGTCTGCAGGTTGAAAAAATCTCTATATGGTTTAAAGCAGTCCCCCCGAGCATGGTTTGGAAGGTTCACAAATTTTATGAAGACAGTTGGTTATACACAAAGTAACTCAGACCACACTTTATTCTTGAAGCATAATGAAAGACGCATTACAATCCTCATTGTGTATGTTGATGATATAATAGTAACCGGAGATGATCCAGCCGAGAGGAGGAGATTACACGAGCTTCTTGCCCGTGAGTTTGAGATGAAGGACCTTGGAGAATTGAAGTATTTCTTGGGCATTGAAGTGTCACGGTCAAGTAAAGGTATTTTTCTATCACAAAGAAAATATGCCTTAGACTTACTAAATGAAACAGGTATGACAGCATGTAGTCCAGCTAGCACTCCTATGGAAGAGAACTTGAAACTACATGGTGATTCAAATCAAGTTCCGACTAACAAGGAACGCTATCAGAGGTTAGTTGGAAGGTTAATGTATCTTGCTCATACTCGGCCGGATCTAGCTTATTCATTGAGTGTGGTCAGCCAATTTATGCACTCCCCAAGCGAAGAGCACATGAATGTTGTGACCCGTATCTTACGCTACTTGAAGTCTTCTCCAGGAAAGGGAATTTTGTTCACAAAAGGACAAAATTTGGATGTTAATGGGTATACAGATGCTGATTGGGCTGGTTCTATTCAAGATCGACGTTCTACATCTGGTTATTTCACATTTGTTGGGGGAAACCTGGTTACATGGAGAAGTAAAAAACAGGAGGTAGTTGCAAGATCAAGTGCTGAGGCTGAATATAGAGGGATGGCTAAAGCTATATGTGAATTGCTATGGATTCGAAATCTGATGATGGATTTACATATTAAACCAGTCAACCCTATGAAGTTGTACTGTGACAACAAGGCAGCGTGTGATATTGCTCATAATCCTGTTCAACATGATCGCACTAAACATGTTGAAGTTGACAGGCATTTTATCAAGGAGAAGCTGGAAGAAAAATTAATTGAAGTTCCCCATGTTCGATCCCAAGACCAGCTCGCGGACATACTAACTAAGGCACTGCCAAACCACACGTTCGGTACGATACTCAACGAAATTGGAATGAGGGACATCTACGCACCAACTTGAGGGGGAGTGTTAACAAATGCAGTAATTATCTCCAAGTTGGATTTGCAGCATTCAAGTCCTATATTGTCTCGGACACTAGCTGGACTGATATATTCCAGTATCCCGGTAAATATGCTAGTGTATCCTAGAGAAATAGGTTTCCATGTAAGTAGCAAATCAGTCCTAAAGCTGTAGGATCCGTAACGTAGGATTTCTTGTATAGAATAGATATATATATATTTTGCTTGTAACAGAGGAAGTTTAAGTGAATATACAAGATTGAATTCCTTTGAATACTCTGCATATGTTTTGACTTATACAAGATCAAATATAACTTTGAAGGCTCACGTGGTTGTCCTTAGGAATCATCAGACTGAAGGACTTGACTATATAGAAACATGTTCTCCCGTTGCCAAAATGATTATCATGCTATATTTCTTGCTTTTGTTGTTGCCATGAATTGGATAGTTCATCAAATGGATGTCCAAAATGAATTTATGCATGGTGGCTTTCCTACACAAGTCTACATTATATCCCCCCCCCCCGAATTTTGAGTAGGGTCATCTGGAAAAGTGTGCAAACTCCAGAAGAAAATATATGGGTTAAAGTAGGCACCTCAATGCTCGGTTGCTAAACTTTCCACCACTTTGACAAATTATAGTTTTCAGCAATCTTATTTAGATTATTCATTATTTACCTTACTTTGAGGCGCAATGTTGATGATCTTATTATCGTTGACATCCATTCAGTTGACATACAGACATTCAAGGACTATCTAAGTGCTCCCTTTCACATGAAAAATCTTGGCTGTCTAAAATACTTCTTGTGGATAGAAGTGCCACGCGAACCTGATGGATTTGTGCTTGTCAACTCAAATATACGCTTGAATCATTTCTAAGGCCAGGCTACTAGGATCTCGACCGGCTACGATTCCATTGGAATATAATCACAGACTCACCTTATCAACAAGTACAAAATTCAACGACTTGGAACAGTATCGTCCCCTAGTGGGGTGATTGATTTATGTGTTTTACCTGAACCGAATTATCTTATAGTATTCATGTCCTATGTCAATTTATGCAATGTCCTCAGGTTGAACACAATGGTAATCCTGGTCAAGGCATACATCTCAATCACAAAAGTGATTTGTAGTTACATGGATGGTGCAACGCCGACCGAGCTTGGTGTCCTTTGACTTGGCGTTCTCTTACTAGTTGGATCATATTTCTTGGGGATTCCCCAGTATCTTAGGAAAAAATAAAACAACATATCATTACTCGCTCTTTTGCAAAAGCGGAATACCGATCAATGGCTATGACTACGTGTGAGTTGACATGGCTCAAAGCTCTTTTATCTAGTTTTAGATTGTCTCATACTTGTACTATGTCACTTCATTGTGATAGCCAGGCGACCCTCCACATTTCTCAAAATCTTGTCTTTCATGAACGCACTAAACCTATTGAGGTGATTGTCACTTCAATAGTGATGTCATTATCATCGACGATATTACTCCAATATTCATTCCATCGACTATGCAACTTGCTAATATTTTTAGAGAGGTGTTAGGCAAATGAAAATATAAGTATCTATAGTGCAAGTTGGACGTCCGCGATCTCCATATTCCAACTTGAAGGTGGGGTATTATGAAATACACAATATGTTAAGATTGTATTTTAGGAAAGGCAGTTATTGAGTTTAAATTGTAAAATCAGGGCATTATCATGTATATAAACTAAACAATACAGAGGCAGAACCAAGATTTTCTTTGGGATGAAACCGACTTCAGCCTTGCTTTAGCTGTTGTACTACAAGAAATGATAAATGAATGCTAGATACAGATATATGTTAGACAGAGCTAGCCAAGACTAAGGAATCGATAAGCATGAATGAGAAAAATACATTAACGTTTATTACTAATAATACAACTTTGCAATGGAAGAATGATTGATCTTAAATTGCAATCGAGTTCGTTCCGATCTTAAATTGCAATCGAGATCGTTTCAATTACTTGACTAATTCTCTTAATAATGACAGTGCATAAGAGCCAGAGAGGTACAAGCATTGATGAACAAGACAGACTTTGAGAGAATGCTAGGCTTGCGTAATCTTCCTATCTTGTCGGAGAAATGGTTTTCCTATCGTTTACCATCTCATGTGCCCCAACTGGGAACGATCTTGTGAATGCACATTTAATTTGAACACCTTCAGGTCTCACAAATAAAGCTCCAGCCACTGATGATTCAAATTCTTATATGGCTAGTTTCACAGTTTATGCAGCTAGCAGCCGATTTGGAGCCACTTTTGTTTTTCATTTACCCCATTCCTTTGAGGAAATTATTTGTCTCTCACAGTTCCATCTTCCTATGAAATAATTTTTCCCTTAATTTTGCAACTATTCGATCATGAACCCCTTCATTTTCAATTAAGTAATGTTCAGCTGCGCCTTCATTGCCAAATACCTTTCTTCCAATGACGTAGCTGTTTCCTTCTTTCTTGACGATACTGTTCTCGCATCCTAATTCTAGGACCTCAGATCAGTGCAAAAGCCTCTCCCAAAGTGTATCTCAAGTTCAGCTTTTGTCATTGCAGGAGCCAACTTATTTTTCACCACTTTTTCACACCCCAAGACCGGTTATCTGAAGAACATACATTATTTAACAGAACAAAACAGCAACAAGACTCGATCACCCAGTTCAAGTAAACTTAAATAAAAACAATTATGGTTAACTAACACAAAAGGTTGAGAATGAGTATAAATCTGAAAGAAAGTATATTTGGAAATAATTTAAGATCAAAATTTATAGCAGGGAATGTAGGAGAATAAGCCACTCAACAGATACATACACAATGAAGGCAATAAATACTGACAGTGAAGTAGAGGAAGAAGCCAAGTCATACCCAAATACTAAACATGCACTACGTGTGCTAAACATGCATTAAGCATGTAAAAAAAACGTGTGTGAAGCCTAAGTGTATAAATAGGCATAAAATCAAACAGATGGTAAGCAAGAATATATAGAAGCTTATTTCTTTGTGGAAATTCTCTCTGCCTTCAATTCTCTCAAATCTTTCTCTCCCAAACAAAAACCCATACACCTGCAACATAATTTAATCAATTAAGAACACAACAATTGATCAATTGACAGACAACTTATAGGGAACACATGTCAATCAATCAAGGTAAACAAGATCAACGGCAAACATGACTGGAAGTACAAAAATTTTGCAGAATCCTAGACCATTATAAGCCAACCATATCTTATTTGTCCATCTACAAATTTATCTCTTGTCTACAAAGCATAGAGTTCCACCAGATTTTCAAGAAAATATCAAACAATGAACCACCCTATGGACTGTTATGTAACTATTAGTATTAAGGGTTTAGTTGTTATTTCTGATTTATTAGTTTCAATTCGGCAGTTTAACTATGTAATGGGATTAGTGGGTTAGTGGGTAGTTAATTTAGGAAGTTAAGTTGTATTATGTCTATTTAAGGCAAAAGAATTAAGTAAAATGCAGGAATTCCAGCATTTACAAAAACAAAGATACTTTGTGGAGGTCCTGGCTCCTTGAATTGCTAGAAAATTTATCCAATTTCATTGGGCACGTAACAAGTGGTATCAGAGCAGCGTTCCCGCGACATGGCTGAAGGCACACGATTCACTCAATTATCTGACACAGTGAAGCAATTTACAAAAAGTAACCAAGGGATTAACAGAAGAACAATCCAAACAAGGGAAGCTCATGGAAAAGGTATTACAGCAACTCAACAGCATGGCATCTAACTTTGATAGCCTAGTCCAGGTTACTAACAGGAGGAATTCCAGAGAAGGTACTTCTCAAACTACGAGGGTTCATGCTAATCCCTTGTTTGAAGGTCACGGGGGGATTCAGGCGCGCTCATTATGGATGGATTTTCCACACTTCGATGGGGCTAATCCCAGCGAATGGATCTTGAAAGCACAGCAGTTCTTTAATTATTTCGAGACACCAGAGGACCACAAAATGGAGATTGCCTCTTTCCACATGGGGGGTAACGCACTCACTTGGTATCAGTGGCTAAGAGACTCAAGTCCTACATCAACATGGGAAGAATTTGTGGAGGTTATCTACATTAGATTTGGACCCTCATGTTGTGAAGATCCAGTAGGTGCATTCACCAAATTACGACAAAGAGGGAGCGTAGAAGATTACCAGACAGAATTTGAGGACTTGTCTAACAAGATCAGTGGCTTATGAGAAGATTTCCACATCAGCACCTTTTTAAGTGGCTTGAAAGATGAATTGCGCATCACGGTAACCATGTTCAAACCCTCTACACTTGCAGCAGCATTTGGACTGGCGCGCCTGCAGGAGGAAGAAGTCAATGGAAAACAATATTCCTATAGAAGCAATCAAACACCAATTACCCTTTTCAATTCTACATCCGAAATACCACCAAAAACACCCACACCAAACTCTTTCATCAGACCACCAGACCCACAACCACAACCAACCCTTCGACTACCAGCACCCCAAAGAACCGAACCTACATTCCAAAGAAGAAACCCATACCAATTAGAAGAATAAGCTCTGACCAAATGCAAGATAAAAGAGAAAAGGGGCTGTGTTATTTCAGTGATGAGAAGTTTCATGCAGGTCACAAGTGTAACAGGCCAAGATTGTACCTATTAGAAGGGCTGGAGTTTGAATTAGATGAAGAATGGAGAGAGGAAGACGACGACAAGCTGCGACGATCATACCCACAACTCGTGGACGAGCTGTTCTAAAGAGGGAGGTTGCGTTATGAACCCTAGTCCATGCTGGAAAGGAATATATATAGGGGGATTGAATGGGAAATTGGGACATTTGAAGGACCAAAGGGGAATTACATGAATTGGGGGGGACTGTTATGTAACTATTAGTATTAAGGGTTTAGTTGTTATTTCTGATTTATTAGTTTCAATTCGGCAGTTTAATTATGTAATGGGATTAGTGGGTCAGTGGGTACTTAATTTAGGAAGTTAAGTTGTATTATGCCTATTTAAGGCAGAAGAATTAAGTAAAATGCAGGAATTCCAGTATTTACAAAAACAAAGATACTTTGTGATGCAAATCAGGAAGAAGACGTAGATCAAGGGGGAACTTCAATCAACACAATTCAAGTAGTCGTTGCAGATCAAGATGGAATCAGCTTGGATTTTGTGGATAATTCAATTGAGCCAAATTTGGAAGGGAACCCATAATCAGCACACCCTCGGAGCCTGGAGATTCCTCAAATCTAGAATTCTAACTGAAAGCCTCAAAAACAAAACATTTTTATGGAGCACTGCAGCTGACAAAGGTTTCCAGGAGATCAAGAAGAAGATGGGACAGATGTCGGTACTCAGGTTACCTGATTTTTCTAAAGTGTTTGAAGTGGCGTGTGATGCATCCCATGTAGGGATTGGGGGTGTTTTGAGTCAAGAAGGTCATCCCATCGCCTTTTTCAGTGAAAAACTTAATGAAACTCGCAGGCGATGTTCAGCTTATGATATGGAGTTTTATGCTCTAATACAAACGTTGAAACATTGGAGGCCCTACTTGATCCATAGAGAATTTATCCTTTATACTGACCATGACTCTCGTTGGATGGATTATATCCAACAATTCAATTTTGTCATCAAGCACAAAGCAGGAATGGAGAACAAGGTGGTCGATGCATCGAGCAGGAGACCTCATTTCTTTGCATTTATCATCGATGAAGATGATCGACTTTGAGTGTCTGAAAAATGAGTATGCTACTGATGAGGATTTTGGTGAAATCTGGACTAACTTATCAGCACAGGAACGTGAACCTCAAGGCCATTATATGCTGCGTGAAGGGTTCTTATTTTTCAAATCACGTTTATGTGTTCCACGCAGATCTTTCCGTGAATTTTTAATTTCAGAACTCCATGGGGTGGCTTAGCTGGTCATTTCGGTTATGATAAAACCTATGCTATAGTGGCAGATCGATTTTATTGGCCAAAACTACGACGAGATGTGCACACAGTGGTGGATAGATGCAGAAATTGCCAATTAAATAAAGGCACGAAACATCAAGCAGGACTCTATACTCCACTTCCCATTCCAGACAAACCATGGCAGCATGTGAGTATGGACTTTGTACTTGGATTGCCAAGAACCCAGAAGAAACACGATTCCATCATGGTAGTAGTCGATCGATTTTCAAAAATGGCCCATTTCATTCCCTGTCACAAAACTTTTGACGCATCTAAGGTGGCAGCCTTGTTCATCCAAGAAGTTGTCCGCTTGCACGGCATCCCAACCTCCATAGTTTCGGATCGAGATGTGTGTTGTAACCCAATTTTGGGTCATGCCTCAAAATTATCAGAAAATAGAAAATAAAAAAAATATATAAAAAATAAATAAAAATAAAAAAATAAAATAAAAAATAAAATAAAATGGAGGATGGTGTCGGTAGAAAAATCAAGTTAAAATTTTGGACATTTTTGAAAAATCGATTGTACCCTTTTTGTGCCCAAAAATGAAAAAAAACGCGGATCCAAAGCTAAAGTAATTTATTATGAGATAAATCCGCGTATAAATTAAGTCATAAAATATAATTATATTTTTTATGGACCAATTTGATATAGCCATGTTGGTTTGACATAGAAGCGTAATTATATTCTGGAATTAATTTAGGTCCAATCGGAGAGTTTAATTAAGTTTGACGACTTAACTATACTTTAAATTGATCAAATTGATTTCTATTAAAGGCTTAGTCAATACGAAATCAAGTGCTTAAATTTAATTCGGGCTCAATTGATGATATTTGAATTTTCGTTGGTCAACTTGAATTTTTCAAGCCAATTAAGCGCAATCGGGGACCTAATTGAACAAATTGAGAGTTTTATGATCGAGTGGGGAACTATATTACACAGATAAAAATCAAGGACCAAAGGTGCGCAAAAATAAAGTTAACTTTGAATTTTTCACAAGGACACAATTGCACAAGATCATAAATGTAAGTTCGATTAAGGGTGCAATTAGAGGAGTAATAAATTGAGGGACCAAACTGTACTTTACACTCAAAAACAACAAAACTTGAGCCACTCAAAAACCCCACTTTGAAGACAAAACTCTCCACCATCCACATGGGATATTGAAATTAAAAAAGACAAATACATTGAGCAAGCCACCCATTTTCATGGAGCCACCCGAAACCTATATTCCGAAAATACATGGATCACCCCGTTTTTGGGTAACCTGTCACCACTTAAAGGAAGAGGAGGGGTAGAAAAAGGGGGAACACCGAGAAAAATAAGGGAGGACAGGTGAAAGTTTGAAGTTTTTATCTACACTGGTGTTTAAAACCATCGAGAGGGGTCCCCGTTTTCGGATTTTTTTTTCAAGATTTTGTCCCTGGTACGCTCGATTTTCTCCCCAGGTTCTTCTCGATAAAAAGGGGGGGATCTAGGTGGAATAAAGGAACCTCGTCTCACTCACTCTGGGGACCTCTGTTTTTTCTCTCCCGGGGCTTCACTCGGTTTGGTTCCTCTCTCTCACTGACAGCAACCAGGGTCTCATCTTCCCTCTCGGCAAGCTCTCCCTCTTGGTGCAAGAGGAAAACATTGTCGATCACTCTCTGCGCGCCAACACCAACCAGCATCTCCATCGCAGCTCTCCCTTTCGGCCTCGCAAGGACCACAAGACCCTCATATCTCTCATTAAGTTGCCTCTCGTCCCTCTCTCGGTCGCCGTTGCTCTCTCTCTCTCAAAAACAGCAACCCCCGACGTCCCTCTCTTCCCGTTCGGCAGCCACTCGACCACCCTTCATCTCACCTCGGACCACCATAAGCCGTCTCCGAAGCCTCCACTCCACCCCAGACGTCCCAGGCGAAGCGAGTGAAGAACCAGACATCTGCACTGGGGATGCTTGGTAGTCTAACATGTCTTGAACATTCCTTTCTTTTTTAAAAAAAATAAAAACAACTTTTCAAAGTTTAAAAGAAAATATGTTTTAGAATGGATTTGGTAAATATAAAAATAATTTTCATTTTACATGTTTGTAAATTCCAAATGGTGGTGGCTAGTATTTCAAAAAATCCAAAAATATTATTTTTGAGGGATTCAAATATAATTCACTGATAGTATTTGGGTAAAGAAATCCCAAAGGAGTTATGTCAATATTTGGGTAAAGAAACCCTAAGTGGTATATCAAAAATATTTTTGTAGGGTAATAAGTTGTTAACATTTTAATGTTTTACTCCACAGTTTATGAGTAGTGAAAACATGAAACACTAAGACAAAAATAGGCTTTTAAAGTGTATTGGAATTTCTTTAGATGTCTAAATTTCTGTTCCTTTTTCTTGCTATTTATGAGTCATAAACACTTGAAATACTAAAGGGGAAAATGAGCATGTTGAATCTCTTAATTCATAGGTTATAAATTTTGTCAAAGAAAGATTCCACGAGATTTACATCGGTTTTCCTTGGCACTATATAGGCATATCTAAAGATATGATCCATTTGGCCAAGAGTATTTTCTTTTAGACTTTAAACCCAAGTCTATCAATCATAGCAAAACTATCTTAGGAAAATGTGATTGGATAACACCAATATCATAACAATCATAAGGCAAACCAAAACACCAAGTTACTTACCTTAGAAATGGTGTATTAGAGGTGCTAAAACCCTCCCTTTACACAATCAATCCCTTGTCTTAGAATCTCTGAAAGACCAGTTAGATTTCCTAGTAAAAAAAAATCTTGACATAAACCCCGCTCCCGGGGAGGGTTGTCGCACTCTCGCATAGGGTGCAACAATTGTCTCATGTAACATATAGTTTTTAGATGGTTGGGTGTAAATACCATCTATGTATGGTAACTTGTCATGTTTCCACCCAAATTGAATGCAATTATATTGAAACTAAATTAATTCTATTCTCTTGGCAAATTTAATCTTGCATGAAGAGTGTTTTTTACACCAACAAGCAAGGTTTCTCATCATATAATGAAGCAAGTACTTCCATAACGTATATACAAATAATAATAATAATAATAATAATAATACCGTTTTTCATAAGAAAAATTTCAATCATTTGAGTCAAACTAAATTGCTTGAATTCTAGCTTAAATTTTTAGAATCTAAACCCGGCACCAATACTGACCTTAGTATATATATCCAGTCATGCCTCAACATAACCTTCCATGCATTTTTGGGTTTCTAGAAGTCACACACACAAACGTTTCATGTACAATGTTTTCTACGCAGACATAATTTTGTATACAATGCATACAATATTTTCCACGTATATAGAGCAATAACCATGGCATGAAACAATAGTAAGAGCAGCCATAATGGCTATTCAATGATAGCATACCAATTTCTCAACAATGATGTCTCCAAGACACAAAATCCAGGATTTGAGTGCATAAATACATCTAATTACTATAAACAATCAAGGTCCCATCCTTGACCACACAAAGATGGCCATAGAAAGCCTAACCATAAGCCATCCATGTGAAGGTATATGCCATATAATTTATAGCTACACAAAAGCTAGAGCATTCGTAATTAAATGTCTACACCCAGATATACACTTCTTACAACTTTTTTTTTTTCTCTTCTTAAAATTTATTAACTTAAATATCAGGAACAGCCTAGAAAATAGGAACCATCTAGTCAAGTTGAATGGTAGAAGTTCTGACAGGGTGTAGCATTGCAGATAACATTAATTAAGCCAAGTAAAGTATGGCATGTGGTTAAATGTTCTTGTTTGATATCTTTCTCTTTATATACACTTCTTGATATCTTTCTCTTTATATAACGTTCCATTTGTGATCAGAAGAGATTTGGATCATTTACAGGCACTGTCATTGAAACTTCTAAGGCTTTGGAGTATCGTCTTATCCAAGTGGAAGATTAAGTTTAGAACACATATTTCGATCCATTAAAACTTAAAAGTGACAGAAAGTCTAAAAAAGAAGATAATTTTTATATATTAAAGGAGGTTTCTCAAGCCAAATGGAAAATTAATTATTTTAAATACTGTGTTTAGTAGAGATATTATGAGCTAAAAATTGATTCCTAAACAGTCTTGCAATTTTTGCCTCTATAGATTCATCAATGCTCCATTTATGTTCTCACAGTCTTGCAATTTTCCAATTCAATTTTCAATATTTATCACAATTTGTTTTGAAGATTAAAAAGAAGAAGAAGAAAGTCCTTTGTGATCTCTATCATCTTGGAGGTGGGGAAGAAATGGTCTTGCTGCATGCATTATTATGTGGGGTGCGTTGAGTCACCAGTGGACAAAATTAGGCACAACAAGAGACAAGAGCGTGACCCAATTAATATATAATAATCCATTTACCAATACTTCTGCGGTTTACATATGGTCCATGCCGAGTGGTCAAGCATGCATGTGCCTCATCCATTCCATTTTCTGGATTCTTGGACTGCTTCCCCAGTTGTCGCCTTCTTGCTCTCATTCTCTCCGCGTCAGGATCTGGGGTGTGATGGAGAATACAAAATAATTATATATAAGATGAATTTATAAAGTAATAGCTTAGATTTTGAGTTGGATAACGTGCATAAACTCAATTATGAAATCCTGATGCCTTTTCTGTAGAGATTGAGAAATGTTACAGGAAATTGAAGGAATTTAGAAATAAAGGGTAAGTTGTTTAGAGGAGAAGAGAGAAAGAGAGGCAGAATGAATTTTCAACAATAAACAATTTTTGTTTTTCCTTACATTTCCCGTGACTCCTGTCGTGACGGTGATTTTTTACGCGCTTCACGCCCCGCCGTTCCTCGTGTATTAGGGGAGATGACGACGCGCGGTGAAATGTGAGGTTGTTTATAACTGTTAAATTTACGACTATAATTATGAGGAGTCACCACCTAGTATTAAGGTCACTAGGAACATATTGGTCTGCGAGAGTCTTCGGTAAGTGGACTTGTTATGCAAGGGAAAGACGCATCACCCCCAGTGCACAGGTTAGCTGCATTGTTGTTTGATTAGTTTTTCTAAGTTAAAAATATGTTCTTACACTACATTTTCAAAAAAAAAAAAAATTGTCTACGGGTGTACTTTACAATGTAATTTTACACCGCAATTGAAAATCTTTTTTCTTATCTACGGATGTACTTTACAATGTAATTTTACACCGTAGTTAAAATCTTTTTTATCTACGGATATATTATACAACGTAATTTTACACCGTAGTAAAAATATTTTTTATCTGTGAGTGTACTTTACAATATAAATTTACCCCATGAAAGCTAAAATAAAATAATTGTTAAATTATTTTTGACATCTTGGCCGACTTCCAACGGATAATTGTAAACTGGTTATGATATCCAAATTTTCGTTTTAAAATATGAGAAAGATGCATCATATTTTTTACGAAAAATATGATAGGAAAAACTTTGGAATTCAGCCGTATGCACGAAAACAACATATTTTTGTTTTTTTTATATGTAATTTTTTTTTAATTAAAAAAAATTCGGGCTAGGCCTGGCCGAGCCGAATGGGATGGCCCAGCTGAGGCTGCTAAGGGCCCAAGTCTGCTGGACTTGGGCCTAGCCCGGCCTAGACAGCTAGGCTAGGCCAAGAGAGGCCAACCCAAAAGGGAAAAAAAGGAAAGAAAAATGAAATAAAAAATGCAAAACACGTGCACAGTGATTCACTACACTGTCACGTGAATAGTGATTTGGTGTTCGACCGACCACGATGAGAGGCTTACCCGCTACTGCCACCGGGTAGAGGACGTCGAGGTGGTTCTCCCGGTCAAGGTGGCGTTAAAAATGATGGCCAGTGGTGGCCGGAGGAGGTGTCGAAAGAGGGTCAGTCTGTGGTTGGTTTGTGAATAGTGATTTGTTGGTCAACCAACCACCACGAGAGGCTTACCCGCTACTACCACCGGGTAGAGGATGTCGAGGTGGTTCTCCCTATCAAGATGGCATCGAAAATGGTGGCTTGTGCTGGCCAGAGGAGGTGTTAGAAGAGGGCCAGTTTGTGGTGGGTCGAGCCTGGCGTTGCAAATTCCACGGCTTGAGCTCTCGCCGGAGCTGGAGATAAGGCTAGTCTAGAGCTGATGGCGACGGAGTTAAGGAGGAGTTTCTAGCATGGTGATCAACGAGAGCTGGTGCTGCAAATGATTTTTTAGAGAGAGAAAACTTGTTCGGGGAGAGAGAGTTACCTCCAACGAGTTGCGACGGAGGAGAGAGAGCTCTGCTGAAGTGAAACTGTCAGCATTGGAGAAGAAAAACCTAGGGAGATGAAGCACCCATTTGGCATTATAGTGGCATCCACGTTTGCCAAACTGGTGTTGTATTTGTTGTTTCGTAAAGATCAAAATATAGATTTAAACCATGGGACCCACACCAAATTCTCCCCAAAACGTTGTTTGTAGAAGAGACGGAATTTAGAGCTTTTCAGATTGTGAACCAACTTAATTAAAACGACGATACACATTACAAATAGAAAAAATAATTGTTGAAAAAAAACCCTACTTTATCCTCTCGTTTACGCCTTCTCCCATCTCTTATCTTTGCTCTCCTCTGCAACTTTAGCTGCAAGATGTTTCTCACATGCACAAAACACAGGTCTCGATCTGCATG
This sequence comes from Salix exigua, assembly GCA_032356905.1. Taxonomy (NCBI): domain Eukaryota; kingdom Viridiplantae; phylum Streptophyta; class Magnoliopsida; order Malpighiales; family Salicaceae; genus Salix; species Salix exigua. Next base: position 4,997,006 of record CM063603.1, read on the forward strand.
AGAAACGTCTCTCTCTTCTCTCTCACTAGCACAAGCTCTATCACAAGAAACCAAGAGCCTGAAACAATCATCTTCTTGAAAAAAAACAGCCTTAACACTAGAATCATCGGCAATAGGAAAAGCACTGGAAGGGGCAAATGGATTTTGGTTGAGCTTTCAGAGAGAGGCCGGGGGGCATGATAGAAGCAGAAGGTCACAAAGCAGAGGTGGGTGGGTGGGTTAGGGAGAGGGTCACAAAGCAAAAGGTCTCGATCTACAACTGAGAGCTTTCAAAGGGGGGGAGACGGAGCAAATGGGTTTAGGTGAGTGTTAGTAGATAAAAATATATTTTATCAACCTTAGTATTAAAATAATAATATTATCAACCTTAGTGCGGGCAGCAGCAAAAGATAATACTATTAAACTATTAATATTTTTTTGATATTAAAATAAAATAAAAATATAAAATATTAATATTAATATTAATATTTTAATTATAAAATCATATTATTATTATTATTATTAAAATTATGATTATTAATACAATATATATATATATATATGTGTGTGTGTGTGTATATTATGCCCTTTAAAGTAATTTCATAAGTTCAAAGCAATATAAAAAGTTTGGTAACCAACACTTAAAACTATTTTTTTTTCAACCTCCAACTAAACCACATTTTTAACCAAATACTTCACAGCTTATTTTGAACTGCAGTAAAAGCGCCTTTTTTTAAACTGCTTTTTTTCAACCTCAATCGCAAAAGCAAAAGCAATGTCAAACACACATGAAGTGGGAACTGTCGTGTGCAAGTTTTTTGGTCACGGTGTCTGAATTTTTCCTTCGTTTCTCCTCTATAAACCTCCTCTATTTTTCTGCCTAAACTTCTCTGTTCTTTCTTCTGTTTTTCCCCTCCTCTGTCACGTAATTCTCTCTTTTCTTCTCAGCGTAAAACCCTCCCTTTTTACAGTTTTTATCCTCTGTAACGTGATTCTTTCCCCCCCCCCATTTATGCAGCGTTCATGGCTGCCTTTTGTAGAACCTTGGCCTGCCACGGTGGCTAGAATACTATGGTTATCATCGGTGTGGTAACTTGCTTTTGGCTGGTGGCTAAAGCTGGTGGGCTGTTAGCGACGTGGTGGCTGGTTTCGATAGCATGCAGATAAAGGCAACGGCGGGCTGTGTTTTAAAGGGAAATGAAAAATGCAATTTTGTCCTTCGATTTGTAATTCTTCTAATTTCACCCACAATTGGTTTTGAACTTTTAATTTTGTTCAATTGTACCCGTGTTTGAAGTTCAATATTATCCTTAAATGTGCGCACCTGTTTTGTTCTGGTCCCTGGCTTTTGATTTATGCAATTTGACCCTCAATTGACGATTAAACTCTTAATTATCTTCAATTTGGCCCCTAATTTTGAACAATTAGTTTAGAAAGATTCAATTAGGTCTCAAAAAAATTCCAATCTTCTCAATTGAGCTAGAATTAAACTCAAGAATTTGATTTTTTTTATCAATTAAGCCCTTAATAAAATTAATTTGACTAGTTTAAAGCATAATTAAATCCTTGCACTTTGTTGTAACCCAATTTTTGGGTTACTCCCCAAAATAAAATAAAATGACAAAAATAAAATAACAGGAGCCGGTGTGGGTAGAAAAATCAATGTGGAAATTTTGGTTGTTTTCGCGAGTCTAGTCGTATCTCTTTGGTTACAAAATAGAGAAAAATACAGATTTAAGGCAAAAATAATTTATCATTGGTTGAATTTGTGTAAAAACTATGTTAAACAACATAAATATATTTTTTATGGGTTGATTCGATTTAATCATCGACAAATTTAAAATTTAAATAATGATCGGAATTAATTTAAGGTCCAATTGAAGGATTTAATTAAGTGCAAGGACAAAATAGTCAAATTAATTTTATTAAGTGCTTAGTCAATGAGAAATCAATTTGTTGAATTTAATTCGGGCTTATGAGAATGGAATTGTCGGAGACCGATTTGAATTTTTAAGTCAATAATGTGAAATCAGGGGCCAGATTGAACGAATTGAGAATCCAATGGTCAATTAAGGGTTAAATTGCATAAATCAGAAACCAGAGACCAAAATAAATAATGACTTCAAAAGCTTACCCCTCATATAATGACTAAGAACTTGCTTTTGAATACAAACTCCCCGATAATTTGCCGATATGAATGTATATACATTTGCATCCATATGCATCCATCACTGTGCATAACATATCATCAACAGGTCAAAATATAGGTCCCCGAAGAGCTCCTACCACTAGATTCCAACAAAGAAATATGAAGGGTGAAGAGCGTGCACACCGCGATGCTCATTTTCAAGAAGAATTGGATTCTCTAAAAGCTAGTGTGGCTAGTCTTACTAGCTTACTCAAGCAAGAACTGAGAAATGCCTCTGGTGAGGGTCCTTCAACTAGAACCCCAACGGCTACTCAAACACAAGGAATGAACCACCAAGAAGAGGTGACAGGAGTTAAGGATTTGCAACAAAACCCAACTTTCATACAACCAACGGTGCCGACACCTACACCAACCCCAATAGTTATAGAAGCACCTGAGGGTATCAAGCAAGATAAGATGGCAACGCTGGAAGCCAGGATAAGGATCATCGAAGGGGTAAATTTATATGACTTAGTACAAGCTGCAGATATGTGTCTAGTCATGAATGTTGTAATACTAAAAAAATTTGTGTCCCTGAATTTATCATATACATCGAGACACAATGCCCTATCACTCACCTAAAATCATATTGTAACAAAATGGAGGAAGTAGTGCATGATGAAAAACTACTGACGTATTTTTTCCAAGACAGTTTGAGTAGGGCAGTCTTGAATTGGTACATGAGACTAGACAACACTAGGATCTGTAGCTGGAAAAATCTGGCAAATGCTTTTATCAAGCAATACAAGTATAACATGGACATTGCTCTTGACAGAACAAGTTTGTCCAACTTGGAGAGGAAGGACAGAGAAAGCATAAGGGAATATGCTCAAAGATGGAGAGATCTCACTGCACAGGTACATCCTCTGCTTCTAGATAAAGAGATAGTGACATTATTTGCCAACATGCTAAGAGCATCCTATTACGAACATGTGATGGGTTGTTCAGCACAACAATTCATGGATGTTGTAGCTGTGGCAGAGCAAATATAGCAAGGAATCAGAAGTGGTAGAATACCTACACCTGTGGAGAAAAAGGGCTTTGAAGGCAAGAGAAAAGATGTCAAGCATTTTGAAAACGACTATAAGGGTAGGAACAACCAATTCCAAAACTACCATAACCCTTCATCTGAAATTGCCAACATCCATCTTCTAGCCAAAGATCCACTTAAAAACTTTCCAAAAAAAAATTGCCAGAAAACCCAAGAACAGCTACCTCCGCTACCATTGCCTTTGAATGAGATGTATCAAAAGTTGGTAAGCATTAAGTAAGTAGCTCCTGAACCTCAGGCACCTTTGCAAACACCTTATCCTAATTGGTACAAATCCGATCTCACTTGCAAATACCATGTTGGAGCTGCAGGGCATAACACTCACACTTGTGGTGTTTTCAAGAAGAAGCTCATGCAATTGATTAAAGCGGGGTGAATAACATTCTATGAAAATCCAGGTCTTGTGCCCAATTAAGCTTCCTAGAAATTGGGTACTAAGTGTTCGCATAGTTAAAGTGACATCGAAGCTTTTGAAAACACGGTGTGCCGGTATTAGAAGATGAAGTCTGCTTCCATGATTTACTTTTGTTTCTGTCATGCCCGCATATTATGCTCATGTTTTAACATGTCGGCAATTTTGCTTGTAATGCCACAAGACTTATTTTTTGTTAAGCAAACATTTCCCTTCAGTGATCATGTATTTGCTTGTCTTTACGATGTGTTCTTTCTTATTGTTTAAATAACACAAGCACACCTTATATCCCTTTCATCCAAATTATACATGATCTCATGATTTCATCAAGATTTTTGGCAAATCAAATTCTAGTATGAAAAGAAATGTCAATTTGATTTTTGTTTAACAAATTTATTCTGGGAATTCAAAAGATTTCATTGAAAGGTGATCTCATACAACCAAAACCCACATAATAAAGCTAACCTCTTAGCCAAACAAATAATAAAAAAAAATCAAAAACTTGTTTCGCATGGAAAAGCAAAGATTATTGATTCAGATTGCATGTTTTTGAAATGAGGAAAGGTCATCTTTGATATGCTATCACAAAGTCTCAAATATCCCTTGCAGTCCTTATTTGAGCCTAATAATTTTTTCTTGATAATTAAGCCCGACAAGGATCACACCCTACACTAGGTGGCAAGTGCCAAAAAAAAATCTACAAAACAGTCCTCAATGACAAGTGACGCCCGAACAAAGCTAAGGGACATAAACATAAAAAGTCTTAAGAAAAATAACATCAACTGATAAATTATTTTGAATATTGTTTTCATTATTATTATCATGATTGTTAAATTGTCATAATTATTATAGTTCTTACTATAACCATTACTATACATAATTAGTATTTTAATTATTATTGTCATACTATCATAGACACCATTATTATTGTTAGAAAAAATATTAAAATATTTTTTATTTTATAAGAGTTATTCTTAATATTAATATATTAAAAAGTATTTCAGAACACTAACATTAAATTAATTTGAGTTTTTTTTTATAAAAAAAAACTGAGGTCATTTATTTTTATATATTTGAAGTCATTAATATTAAACAAATATCAAAATATATGATTAATGTAACATAATTATAAGACAAAAAAAACCTTAAAAATAATCATTATTATTATTTTGAACAAAATATTAACAAATATTAAGAAAAAAGCAATTAACACATAAAAATAAAAATAAAATCAATCAGAAAACAAAAATAAATATTATTAGCTTAAAAAATATTATTTGAGTTTAAGAATTAATACAAATAATAAAAAATCCAAAAAAAAAGAAGAACAAAAGGGAAAATAATAAATATTAATTTTCAAATGATCACCAAAAGAAATTAAAATTTAAGAACAAAATATAAAAAAATACAACCTTAACAAAAAAAGGAAATAATAAAATTTAAAAACAAAAAACTAAGAGCATATGCATAAAACATGGATAAAAATAGGAATCATTTCATAAATATATAAAAAACAATAAAGAAATTAAAATAAAATCAAAGATTAAAAGTATAAAAGTCAAAATGAAAAACATATATATAATAAATTTCATTTAAAGGAAAAAATTAAAACAAATCCAAACTTGGATACCAAAAATATTAAAGGATTTAAAACCAATTTGGAATTAAAAGTCTGAGGAATAAAATGAAACATAAATATATTTGATGAAAGATAGCCCGGACACCTCGATTATCAAAAAAAAAGTGTGTCTGGGATTACTCGTGGTGGGTGTAGGCTGACTCAGACACACCGATTAAAAAATATATATATATAAGTGGGAAAAAACAGAAAAAAATATAAAAAATTCAGAGATTAGTCTTGGTGCTTGTAAGTTGGCCCTAACACCTCGGTTATAAAAAAAAGGTATAAGTGGGGGGGGGGGGGGAAGAGAAAATGGGTTTAGGGATTAGTAATGGTGCGAGTAAGCTGTCCCGGACAACCTAGTTATAAAAAACAAAACAAAAAATATATATAAGTGAGAAAAAAATATAAAAAATAAATGCATCTGGGGATTAGTCGTGCTGCGTGTAAACTGACCCAGACACGGTGGTTATATAAAAAAAAGTATAAGTGGGGGGAAAAAACAAGAAAATAATGTAAAAAAAAAAGTGGGCCTGGAGATGAGTCATGGTACGCTTAAGCTGGCCTGGACACTCTGATTATAAAAAAACAAAAAAAAAACAACCCCATTATAAAAAAAATATATAAGTAGAGAAAAAACCAAGAAAAAAAAGTAAAATAAAATTGTGGGTCCAGAGATTAGTTGTGGTATGTGTAAGCCCTGACATCCCAAAAAAAAAGGATAAAGGGAGAGTACTGTAGTAATCTATAGTGAAATGTGTTAGAGAATAATATAAATCATATTATGTGGCCTCACTTAGAAGTCTGAACTTTTAAATGAGATGGTTCTTTAATAAAATGTGTGAGGAGATACAATACTTTTCCCACACTATTTGTATGGATAATAATAAATTATTACGAGTTTTACAAGTTATTTCAAAAAAAAATCTTAGTAAAAACACATTAACAGAGAAGATTTGAAAACCACCTTGACGATTCTCGTGATGGTGCAAGTCTTATGTATAGAATAATGCAGAAAAAGGTAACAACATAATTAGTTACATGCACAGTCGACCTGAACATATCAAGTTGCAAATTCGTTTCAGTTACTGTTTAATTTTTTTAATTAGAATAAAATATTTTGGTTTCAAATTATTTTAGTATTTTATTTCGGGAATATATTAATTTTAAAAAAAAAGTTAGTTCAAATAGAATAATAAAATTATTTAGAATAGTGCAATTTAAATTTGAAATATAAGTAAAAAAATGAGAGTTGAATTGATATAACTTAACCAACATGATGACTTCAAAGATAACATGGAAAATTGATAAAAATATAGTTTAACTAAAAAATTTAAGTTGACATCTTAAAAAAATATTGAAACGATTTATTGAATTAACTCGGGTCATCCTAGGTTAACCTTTCAAATGTATGATCTGCATTATAAGACCATGATAACCTTAAATAAAACAAATCAAATCAAATTATAAAGTTCAATTCATGATAGAATGGTTGTTGAATAATGAAATTGAGAAAAAATATCTTTAAAAGACAATAAAATTATTACGAGAATAACATTATCAATCTCGAAAGGTCGTTACATTCTCTTATTGCTCTGAAATTTAACATAATATATATGTGAAGATATTTTTCATAAAATTTTATCTCAAACTAACAGTCAGATCAAGAGATATGATCAATATAAACTATTCATTATTTTAAAAAAAATATTATTTGACCAATCAAAATATTCTAAAAAAATTTGGATAGAATTTCTAAAATACTGAGAATCTGAATAAGATAAAATTTCCTTCCGTTTATTTTATTTCTTAAATTAGTCCAAAAAATCTTAGCTATTCCGGGCGGAATTGAGAAAAATTAACAACGTTGTAAATATATAGCTACCGTCTATGACAAAGGGATTGCCTTGGATCATGAAATTGAGTTTTATAGTAAAGGAAGCAACATGATTTGAGGAGGATCTTGCTAAATCAATTATATTAACAATACATATATTTTATTTATATGAATTTTTCTATTTTGTCGGTAGGATTCGAGAGAGAGAGTCATGATTCGAAACGTAATCTCCGAAGGATTTTCAGAATATTTTAAGTTGATAGGCATATGAGATGACACATACTCTGACGCTATTAAATTTTGGTCCCCAGTAATTTTGTTTGATGTGTAATGTTCATCGAAACTACATTTAAAACTTTATTAGTCGACTCTTTTCCTTTCCTGTCAAATTATATGCTAGTTAGACCGAGAGGACGAATATCTTTTTCGTTGAAATTATTTAGGAGGGAAACAATTTCCTCTGTCCTTGATTTATCAGAGGCATGGGGATTGTTTTTTATGACCGGGCTTGTTGAATTTTTTCTACGGCAAGAACCAAATTCCATGATGAACCGGCCAGATTAGGGTAATCCACTCATGATAAAAAAAATCTCTTATTTTTGTGTCTAGTAAATAAAAATACTCGAGTTAAAACAAATTGGAAACATCTCATCAAACATTTAAGTAGTATTATTCAAGTTAATTGAGAGATCCTATAAACTTCAGTTCCAACATGTAGCTATTCAAGAATAAAACAGGTTACAATCTCTTTTTCTCCGTGATAAGAAAAAAAAGTAGACTATAATTAATTTCACGATAATCCAATGAGTACAAGGACAACATTTCATGTGCTTACCTGCCTTCATTATGATGTTATTCAGATTTGATTGCCTTGACAATTTCACATGATGATAATAACTCAAGCCAGGTTAATCGAATTGAATTAATTACCTAGTGATATGAGCAACGAAGGATTCCATCTCCATGCGAGAAACTCCACCTTCATCCACGGATCCTCGCACGGACTCCCCCAGTTCTGTTGCTCTCTTTCTCATCTCGTCACCTTCTGTCGATGCCATTAGCCTATTCACAGCATTTTCAACAATCTTCGATGTTACGATCTCATCTCGTCGCGCCCAATCCTTCACTACAATTCCAATCTTGAGGACTTTTGTTATTAGCACTGTGTTTCTTGGTTGATCCGAGTGCATAGGCCAAGCTGCGAGTGGCACTCCCATGCTGATGCTTTCCATGCAAGAATTCCATCCACAATGACTCATGAACCCTCCTGTTGCCGGGTGGGCTAAAATCTCTAGTTGGGGTGCCCAGTCTCTCAGGACTAGTCCTTTCCCATCCACTGAATTCTCATACCCTTTCGGCAGTTCAGCTCTTCTCTCTTCTCCATTGAAAACATCTCCTTTATCAGCATCTCTTAGAACCCATATGAACTTTTTTTTGCTTTCTCTCAACCCAACTGCCAGCTCCTTGATTTGTTCATCATTGAAGGTTGTCGTCGTCCCAAACGACACGTAAATCACCGTGTTTTTTGCTTGTTTATCAAGCCACTCCAAGCAAAAATGCTGTTTTTTTGAGCTTTTTGATCTCACTGGTACTATCACGGGATTGAAAGGCCCTAGTGCCCAATGCTTAATGCCTTCCTTAGTTGTTTTTTTCTCAAGAAAATCCATATAAGCAGATTCTACCACTCTGCAAGTGTTGTAAACACAGCCAGTGTTAAACTCTCCGTGCTTACTATAATGACAATTAATGAAACCCGTAAACTCATCAGTAAAACACCCTTCTAGAGAAGGAATGTCCCGTGGAAACAACTCATTTTCCTCTATAACATTCCCTTCTAGCTCCCATTTATACAAGGAAACAGCAAAAGCAGACACACTATGGAAAGTGTAAGCCTCGGCATTAGAGAGGAAACGAGCTTCTTCAATCACGGACGCCATTAAAGAGTCATAAATTATAATAACCTTTCTTGCCTTGCAAGAAAGTGCACGTAAAAGCATAGAAACAGGCTTGGTAAGATGTAATGAGGCGTTGAAGGCTGGTTGTAGTTGAGAAGGGAATTTGATTTTAGCTTCTGGATTGGGCGGGGGGCAATGAAAAGGGGGGATTTCAATATCATGGAAATGGATATTTGCAGCGGCGTTTGGGTTCCACCCGTGCACGCGCTGCTTGGCCTGACGATTGTAGGTGGTTGCGGCAACGTAGTGGACCGGGATTTTGTGGGATAGGATAAGCCTAGAGAGTTGGAGGAGCTGGTTAAGATGGCCTTGTGCTGGAAGGGGCACCATGACCACAACAACTTGTGCTTGTTTTTTGAGGTGATCATTTATGCCATGGCTTGTTGGGTATCGTTGGTTAGCCATAGGGTGGAAGATGTTTGAAATGGCTCCAGGTATAGATTTTATGGGTTTCGTATGATACTTTAGTGTTAGGGGATGAGGTTTATATTGGGACTAGGGTGGTCGATCGGGATGATAAGCAGAACATGAAATTAATAATGCTCAGTTTGTCGTCAATAAAAGTTGTCAAATTATTTGAGATTAATTGACAAATAAGGAGGAACATGCTTTTATGGATGAAGATGAAAGTAGAAATAGCCTTTTATGTAATTTTCTTATCATCTATTTTGAAAATGATGTCCGATTCTTATTTAATTAGATGAATAGAAGAAAAACTGAATATATTCATTATTTAGAAAATATTATTCGTAATTTCGTGTACGTTTCCATTCTCTATTAAATTAATGTGCTAATTGATTGGCCACCCCCCACACTTTCGTGTCGACCAAACATTAGCCTGAAAATGCATCATACTTGTAGTTAGAGAGGTATTAAGCACCTTGTCAGCCAGCTGGCTGGATGATTGATTCTTGCCATGATAGAACCATAAATGAAAAATGTATCTATTTTAGGCATGTTGACAACTTGTCGTTTCCAACATTAGTCTGGACAAAGTTTTAATGACTATTACCCTTTTTCTTGTTTCTCATGCTTTTTTCTCCTTAGAAAGTTACCCATTTCATTAAATTAATCAATCGCAATGTCCATCTACCTATACGATGCCTGCAAAACAAGAAGACTGGACCAAAGACAAAGCAAACTAACAGACAAATGAAGTAGAGTCTGCTCTAAAATGGTCTTGTTTGACGATGTTTGTCTCTGAGAAAATAACACTGCCTATATGTACTTGTTTTGAATAACGACAAAGATGCAGGCCTTGTCTAATAATTTTAATTATTTTTGGAGTGATATGTATATAGTAGAGCCGACCTAGGCCCATTAAATGGGTGAAGCTGAACTACGGCAAGTTGGCAACCATTTATATGTGTGAATTAATGCTTCTCATCTAAAATTCAAGAAAGTTACATGGGGCTCACTCATCTTATCCAACGACAGCAATTTTTTAACAAATTTTTTAATCGCCAAGTTTGATCTTTCTTCAGTCGTTTAGTTTCGCAGTTGGAATCAACTTGATGACTGCTATAGAGATGAAGAGGATAACTCATTTTCATTCTTAGAAACTAATGAAAACAAAGTATTTTTCAACGTCCTTCTCTTATTCATTGTATAATTATGCATATGACAAATTCTTTTCGATTTAGGAATCATTCTTGTCGCACGTCATCACCTATAATTATACATTTCAGATTCATTCATCATTAACCTTTTAAAATTTTCAAAGATGGCTATATCATTTCTATAGAAGAAGAAAAAACACTTCTCTTCCATCTTTACTTTTAATAATAAAAAAAAGTTATCCTTATACAGACATCTTTTAGAAACTTTCTTCAAAGAATAGAATTTACTAGCCAATGCCCGCGTCTTGTCATAAGCGGTATCATATTTTTCAACATAAAAATATTAATTGTTTTTTATAATATATTTTTGGTTGAAATAATAAATTCAGTGCAGAATTCTGTGACGTGCAAATTTTCTATAAAATATATGAATTTTAAATCGATATAAATTTATTTGTTTAATATGTTTCCACGAAATAACCAACATAAAATTATCATCATTACAAAAATTAATCATATTTTCAAGTAAAATAGAAATCATCAAGAGTGGGACTTGAACCCCAACCTCTCGAATATGATTTTTGTCTCCGCCTTATAAATCCACTCGGTCACCTCAACATTCGTTCATCTTTCTCGAAAATATATATTAAATCTAATTTCAATGTGGATTACATTGACATATAATGTCATACTTTGTATGCTTTATATATTTTGATGATAACAATAAAAGAAAATGGACTAATAATATGCTTGGATGAGATTAAGCTATAAGCAGGTATTATACAAAGAATACATCAACAAGCATAATGGATGTTGCTACCCAAATTTTGACCAACTTATTTTTTATGTTTCGGAAGAAAAATAAAAAATAGAAAAAAATAGAAAAAATAGAAAAAAAATCCAAAAATATCTTGTTAGAGGGAAAATTGGGCAAATTGAGAGTTTAATAGTCAAATCGTGCAAATTGTAAGTCAAAGGACTAAATTGAAAGGGATGCATAGCGAAGACTGTGTTTGGAATTTTGCATATAAAAAGTCTATAAATAAAGGTTTTAATCAACATAAAGAAAAAACCCTCTCTCCATCCTCACTTACACCCAAAACCCTAAAATCACAAAACCCTAATTTTTATAATCTTAGGGGCTGCAGCCGCCGCCCCTCTTGGCAGCAGCTGCAGCCCCTCCCTTCACTCTCTTTCTGTCATCCTTCTCCGATCTTCCCCACTCTAAACCCATCTCTTTCTCCTTGTCCCTATCTCTTCACAGTCGGCAACCTCCCCATTCCAATCTCCAACCGCCCATCTTCTTTACCTCGGCACCCCGGACAAGCGAGCCTCACTCCCTCATTCACTCTCTTGATCGTCCCTTGCTCAGCCACCGTAGTAATCCCCTCTGGCCAACTGACCACCACAGCCCTCTCACACGACCGACCAGCCTCCACCCTCAAGTCCTCACCTCGGCAGTCCCCCGTCTGCACCAAAGCCAGAGATAACCAGCACAGCCATTCCTCTCATCTTAGCCCCTTTTCCATTTTTCACTCTCTTCGACAACCTCTCTATTTTCTCTACACCTCAGGCCGACTTTCATCTTCATTCAGTCGTCCCCTTCTCCATAACACAGCCCCCGTTCTCCACCAAAAGCACAATCATAGCAGCCCACCAGCCTTGAAGAAGAAGAACAAACCCGAGTTTTTAAGAAGAGGAGAACCGATTGATTTGTGTTTGTGTTTTTGTGCTTTGGGTTTTGTTTTGCGGATGGTCATGGAAAGCCACCACCGGTGGGAAAGAGGAAAATAGAAGATCTACACAACCCCAGCAACCACCATCAGCTCCGACCGGCGACAGCCTCCTCCACAGCGCCCTCAATCATTGGAAGACAGAGGAGAAAATAAACCAAGAAGAAAAATGCAAATCTAGAGGGAAGGAGGCCGAGACTTTGATTGTTTGATTTTATGTTTGTTCTGGATTGTCTTTTATTTTGCAGGTCACTATGAGTTCCACGTCGGCGAGGAGAAGAAGAGGAAAGCAGAAAAGAAGAAGAGAGAAAGCGGAAGAAGAAGAAGAAGAAGAGGAAGAAGAAGAAGAAGAAGAAGACGAAGAAGATGAAGAAGGGACCGAGAAGGGAAAAACGAACCAGTTGCCCCTGTTTGTGTGTTTTTTTGCGTTTTGTTTTGCTTTGCAGGCCATCGGAATGTCACCACCAGAGAAGTCTGTAGAAGGAAGCGAGGTTTGTCGTTTCCCCCTATCATCACTGTTCACCGGTGGCGCGTGATTCCACGCGCCGCCACCGTGACGATGGCGGCGTGGGAAGACGCGCCACGATCCCCTACACCGCCTCACTGTTCGGGCATGTGGCATCTGTTCGAGAGCTCTCTTTTATTATTATTCTGTAATTTTTCTTTTATATTTGTGTATTAATTTGAGTTTATTGTATTTTGATTGTTATTTGTAAAATGTAAAGAAAAAGACAAAGTGTGTGAGTTTATTCTAAAATGTGATGAAAAAAAGAATAAAAAGATTGTGTGGGTGTGTGTTGTTTTATTTATTTCATATTATGTTGTTTTCTTAAGAAAAGAGAATATAAAAATAAAATAAAAATGTGTTTTCTTTGCAAAAATTTGATACCAATATGTCAAAAGTACAAAAATCTTTTTTGGGAATTTATTATTTATTGTTAATTTTCGGATAAATAAATCTCAAAGGTTTATACCCAAAATATTCAGGAAATAGTATGATACTATTCATCTGTGCGGTGTTTGGATAATTTTATCCAAAATATTCAGTGAGAATAATATGCTATTATTTACTTTTCGATGTTTGGATAAATAAATTCTAAGGGTTTTAATGATCAATAAAATTCACAAGATTTTTAAACGATGATTGATTTCTTTTTTAATTGTTACATTTTTGTGAATAAATATTGACTTATTAAAACATTTTAAATCACATCTAAATAGACAATGCGGCTTATCTTAGATAAGGCGTATTAGGGTGCTAATACCTTCCCTATACGTAACTAGATCCCTTACCCTTGAATATCTGAGCAGACCAGTATAAATTGGGTGTTCCTAGCGACCCTCAACAGCAAGGTGGCGACTCCTCATCAACTCCACATGCGAGCCTGGATCCCTCCGGGACGCTAGCGCGGACGTGCGACGGAATGGAGTACACGAAGAAGTCACTCCAAGAAGTCCAAGATGCAAGCAAGTGAAGACTTAGAATAAGTGTTCATTTTAGTGCTTTGTGTAAATCTCAATTTCTATCTTGATAGCACAAATTAAAATGAACTCACACACTTCACATTGCATGCATTAAAAGGATTTGATGATTAAAAGGTTTAAGTCATAATCAATCGGTTCAAGAAATTCAGAAAAGATAATTTGTCAAAATAGATTTCTGCATGAACCGGTCGACCGCTTGAGGTATCCGTTGTGAACCGGTCGACCGCTTGGTTTTGTCCGTTGTGAACCGGTCGACCGCTTGATATGACAGTTGCATTAAAACGGCTATAAACGGCTAGTTTCTCTTTGAAACTTATAAATAGGCCTCTTAATTACAAAACGAAATACAACTTTCATATCTTATAGTAAGGCAATAAGTAATGCTTAAACACCTTCATATCATCAATCCTCATTAATACTCATATTTGTGTTTAAATCTTCATATCCTAACACAAAGAGTATTTCTCATTCTCACTACACTTAAACACCTTCAAATATTCTAAGTGCTATTAAGTGAGATAAAGAGATCATAGATCTTCATTTGTAATATCTACACTATTAAGAGTGTATTGTTGTTTTACAAAAACAACCATTGTGAAACTCTTGAGAGTTGAGTATAAAACTCTTGGTATTGGTGAGGGAACATCACCAAGGAAAAATCTTGAAGAGGGTACATCTTCAAGTGGGAAAAAGGAAATCTTGAAGAGGGCATATCTTCAAGTGGTGTAAAAGTCTTGGTGTGGATTCATCAAGCGGAAATTGTAATCTTGTTACTTGGACTAGTAAGAGAATACAATACTCAAGTACGGGTTGGTACTTGAGTCGTGGATGTAGGATTGCCGAACCACGTTAAAAACCGAGTTAGCAATTTAAAGTAATTGATTTTAGAATTGCTATAATTATTGTATATGTCATGACGTCGCTGCATGTGTCCGGGAAGGATCCGGCTCTCGCAATGGATTTTGAGGAGTCGCCACCGGTCGTTGAGGGCGCTAGGAATACCCGATTTGTATTTGTACTGGTTCGCTTGGAGATTCGAGGGTAAGGGACTGATTGCGCAAAGGAAAGGTATTAGCACCCCTTCTACGTCTTACCTAAGGTAAGCTGCATTGTATACCTTGATGTGATTTAAAAAAAATTTCAAATATGTCGTATTTATTCACAAAAATGTTACGATAAAAAAAATCAATCACAGCTTAGAAAAATCTTATTATTCACCGATTTTGGATACTAATCCTTTAGATTTTATTTATCCAAAAATGAGTAATAATATATTATTCCGTCGAATATTTTGGATACCGATTTGTTTATCCAAACACCGAACAGTTAATAATATTTATTGTTCCCCGAATATTTTGGATTTTTTAATCCTCAAGATTGATTTATCCGAATACTGACGATAATAATAAATTCCAATTTTTTATTTTTTATTTTTGAAACATTGGTCATATGCAAAGAAAACATATTTTTTTTTATCAAAACAAACATAAAATTCAATGAACACAAACACAACACAACACATATTTTTTTTCATTATATTTTTACAAATGAAAAAGATATCACACACATTATATTTTTTTCATTTTTCATTAAATTTCACAAATAATAGTTAAAATACAATTAATCCAAACAAAAGCATAAACATAAGGAAAATTACAAAGAGAACTCGGAATCGTCTTTGGAGCAAGTGGCGACAGAGTTGAATAGACTGGTGGCGCATCTGGAGGCGATGGTGGCGCTGTCTGTCCACGCACAGCGAATCACACTGGCGGCGCGACCGTCGGTGAACAGTGACAACGGGAGCAGATCAGCTTCCTCCCATCTTTCTCGTGCCGGCGACGGTTTCCACGGTGACCTGCAAAACACAGAAAACACACAAGCAAATACAATCAAGACCAACTCGGTTGTTCTCCTCCAGATCGGAGATCTGTTCTCCGATTTGTTCTCTTCCTTCTTCAGATTCTTCTTCTTCTTTGTCGGCAAGGGCACTTCACCATGACCTGCATACACACAACACACAGCAACACACAAACACAAGAGGCCCAAAATCAATTTGTTCTTGGGTCTGTCAAATCTCAGGTTTGTTCTCCTTGGTTTCTTCTTCTTCGAACGAAGACGACACTGTCCACGGTGGGGGGTGATGATGCTGTGATGGTGGCCGATTGAGGTGTGTTTCGGTGACTGCAATCAACACAAAAATAAAACAAAGCACAAACAAGGAAAATCTGCCCTTCAAAACTTGGCTATTTCTCGCGATCTATTCTCTTGATTTGTCTTCTCTGGCCTCGAATGACAGGTGGGTCTGCTTTGCCCAGGGTGAGGGTCTGCTGTTGATGGTGGTTGCTCGCCATGGAAGATGCTTGTCTGCCAGTGAAAGGGGTCGTCGAAGAGGAGAGGGAAAAAGGAGTGAGCCGTGGTGAGGCCGAGAGGAAGAAGTAGCCGGAGAGAGAGAAGAAGAGAGTGGGGTGTTGTCATGGTAGAGAAGAGGTTGGCCGGAGGTTGCGTGGGTCAAGCCGTGGAGAGCAGCTGGTCGCAGAAGGGACGGGAAGGGAGAAAGTGGGGAGGGCGCCGGAGAAGGCTGGTCTGATCGGAGAAGAGGAAAGGAAAATTTAAAAATAGGGAAGATGGCCGATTGTGAGAGGCCTAGGGGCTGCTGGCCGGAGAAAGAAATGAGGGAGAGTGAGGAGAGGAGAGTGGTCGAGAGGGAGAGTAAAAAAAAACAATGAGGGAAAAGGGTGCAGACCACTGCATTGCACTCAGAAACTAAAAAAATTAGTTTTTTTCCTTTTTTAGATTTTTTTTCTATGATTTTGGGTCCCCTCTTGTTTTTCTGATTTTCCTCTGATTTTCGGTCCCCCTTAGGAGTCGGCAATTGCCATGACTATTTATAGCAATGCCACAAGATGTTTCAAACACTGTAGGCCACCACAACATTAAAAATATAAAACATCTGTGGCCACCACAACATTAAAAATATTGATAGTGCTTGCTTTTGACTAATGGGTTGTTGAATTATTGTATGTAAAAATATGATTTGATCCTTTAATTTTCGTGTCTTTTATTCCGATCTCTGCATTTTGTTTTGTGCAATTTGACCCTCAATTGAGCATTAAATTCTCAATTGTCTTCAATTTGGCCCCTAATTTGCACAATTAGCTTGGAAAAATTTAATTGGGTCTCCAAAAAATTCTAATCTCCTAAATTGAACCCGAATTAAATTCAAGAATTTAAATTTTTGTCAATTAAGCCCGTAATAAAATTAATTTGATCAATTTAAAGTATAATTAAGTCCTTGCACTTAATTAAATTCTTTAATTAGACCCTAAATTAATTCTTAAACATAATTAATATTTTGAATTAGCCCATGATTAAATCAACTTGGCTTATAAAAAATATAATTATGATTTTTGACTTAATGTTTTGCTTGAATTTGTATTTTTCCTCATTTTTGGGCGCAACAGGGATATGATTAAGCTCATCAAATATTCAAAATTTTCACCACAATTTTCCTAACAACCCCGACCTCTTTTATTTTATTTTTGGCATTTTTATTTTATTTTGGGGAGTCACCCAAAAATTGGGTGATGACAGTATAGTTGCCTTAATCCGTGAATTTCAACAGATTCGCTAAAAACAATATGTTGAGAGTGAGATTCGAACTCATGCCCTCAGAGGGGACCTTAATCTAACACTCTTTAGACCATCTCGGCTACCTCAACAACCGTTTGTCTTTCACGAAAATATATATTAATAGTAGGTGTTATTGTGGATTAACACAATAAAACCGGGACGTGTTTTATTGTATAGTTAATAATATATATATATATATATATAATAAAAAATATATCATGGCACGCAGAAAAAATATTGTAAATTGCTACAGTGTTTTTTGGGAACAGAAAATAATAATAAAAAATTTAAAAATAAAATACAATGTAACCGAAATAATTTAAAATTTCAGAATGATAAGTACAAAAAATAAATGAAAAAAAATAAAAAACACAAATACATAAAATATGGATTATTTTTGTCCAAAAAGAACAAAAACACCAACAGAATATATATATATATATATATATATATATATATATATATATTACCATGGCGCAGAAAAACTTTATATTTCTACAGTATTTTCGGGACCGAAAATAATAATAAAAATTTAAAAATATAATACAATGTAAAAAAATAAAAATAAAATCGAAAATCACAAATACATAAAATATATCATTTTTGTCCAAAAAAATACCAAAAAGAATATATATATATATATATATATATATATATATATATATATATATATATATATTGGCATGGGAAACTACAGTGTTTTCCCCACGCCTTTTATATTATAGGTAATATGACTATATCAAGCTTTTAGGTCCTGCTCTAACCTATATAAAGACTTTTTTAAAAAGCTTATATACCTTGTTCATCACCTAATTTAACATAACAAGGAGGTTGATAAGAAAAATACCCATTAATGTAGATCTTCATGTAAAAAATTGATCTCATATAATTGTATAAGATAGGTCATGAATTTTGAGCTACCAAAGCAATAATCAATCTAATTATGTCATGTCTTGTTAAATTACTATTTAGAATCTTCTTTATTTTAATTAGATTAGTTTTATCTTACAATCTCTTTATATATATATATATATATATATATATATATAGAGAGAGAGAGAGAGAGAAATCCTTCTTATATTAGAATCTTATATTAGAATCTAAATTAGAGTTTCACTAAAAAAACAACTTTCCATAATTACTACCATAAAATTACAAGCATTTGACTTGTCGCACGTCATCGCGTGGCGTTCTGGGAGGGTTTTGGATCTTGCAATGAAGTTGAGAAGTCACCACCTGGCTGTTGAAGGTCGTTAGAAAAACACGATTTGCACTGGTCTGATTAGAGATTCAAGAGTAGGGGACTGGTTACGTAAAGGGTAGGGGACTGGTTACGTAAAGGGAAGGTATTAACACCCTAGTACGCCTTACCTAAGGTAAGCTGCATTACGTATCTTGATGTGATTTTGAGTATTTTGACGGTCGTATTTATTCATGTGAATAAATGTAGCTTTTGAGATTTTATTATGAGTTCGTGAACTCCAAATAAAATATCAAGAAAAAGATCCATGTAGATGCCTTAAAAGGATCACCTATCGTGGATGAGTTTTCCGCAATTTTGTACCTCGTAAAAAATGTTCCAATTTAAAAAGGAAATCGGTCACTACTCAGAATAATTTGTGAATTATATTGGTTATTTTCAGATTTTATAAATGCTAGCCTACTTGTAGTTTCTTCCTTTACTACCTGAAATTAACCATTAATCCTCATGAATTGATTTCGCTGTTGATCGATTAAAAAAAATCGACTACCACTCAGAATAATCCTGACAATTTTGGTGGTTATTTATGAATATATAAATGTTAGCCTACGTGTAAATCTGGCATTTAATAACAAAAATTAACCATTAATGCTCATGAATCAATTTTGCGATTTGTTTTAATATAAGCCAAATTCTCAAGATTTAATAAACTTGTTATTAAATATAAGGTAAATTTTCAGAAAACACTTGGCCATTGCAAATAAAATACATTTTTATATTTTACTTTATATTCTTTTTTCTTAAGAAAACAACATAAAATTGAATAAATAAAACACAGCCCAAACACACACACACACATTCTCTTTTTTATTTCTTTTGTGGCTGCATTGCTCACCGAGAGAAGGAGCTGGTCTGCTAGGGGAAAGGGATGATGGGGAAGAGATGGAAGTGAGGGATGGAGAAAGGAAAGGGGAAAGGTTGGTCGGTCGCCTGATGGCTAAAGGCGAGGGGGCTGCCTGAGCGGAAATGGAGGAGAAGAGGGACGACTAGGGCAATAGGGAGCAACTGGTCGAATAAGGGACAAAAAGAGGGAGATCGTGGCTGAGGAAGGGGGGCTGGCTAGAGAAGGAAAGTGAAGGGGGAAAGCAAGAGAGGAAATGGGGAAATGGGGCTATAGTGGCCCCAAAAGGAGGTTGGCGGCTGCAACCCTAAAAAATAGAAAAACCAGGGTTAGATTTTCTTTGAGGGGGTTTAGGATTTTTTAGGTGTATGTATTTTTTGGTCATCTTAATTGTGGCTGATACCTCTTTATTTATAGAGTTTTGTCATAGTTAAAATTTCAAAAGAAGCCTTCAGCTTGCATGCCTTTTTCAATTTGGTCCTTGATTTTGATTTGTGCGATTTGATCCTCAATTAACCATTAAATTCTCATTTTATTCAATTGTTTTCCCTCTAACAAGATATTTTGGATTTTTATCCTTTTTTATATTTTTTTCCAAAATATAAAAATAAATGGGTCAAAAATTGGGTAGCAACAAGCCTTATGGAATCTACACATCTTATTAAATAATATTTTAAGGATTTTTCTTTCTTACATACAATAAGCAATATACTTTGCTTTTTGACTCAATCACACATGATTTAATACATAATGCAATGACCATGAATTGGCTTCCAAAAGCCTTCTATTTTTTTGTTACTTTACATTGCTTACTTTTTAATCATAATTGTTATATTATGATTGGTTATTATCTTAGTACATAAAGATGAAGACAATTCAAGTAAATGAGACATGTCTTATTTGTCATTTTTATTTTGGATGGGTAAATATTCACTTCAAAATTAATGTAGAAATAGATTTATAATAATATCTCTATCTATATATCTATAGTCAAACATGTTATGTCATTTTTATCTTATGAAACTAACAAAATGTCATTTCTATTTTGGATGGATAAAAATTCACTTGAAAATTATCTTAAAAATAAATTTATGTTTATATCTATATCTATATTTCTTTAGTCAAACATGTTTATTTCATTTATATCCTAAAAAAATAATCAAATGCAACCTTAATTTAAAGGATCAAGTGAACTATTTTGTTTTTAATTAAATGTATAATAAAAAAACGGACTTGATTATGGTTTAATTTAGCTTAACTAATAAGGATTTTATAAGACCTACATGACAAAAATTGATTTAAAGAGCACTAATTTGACCTCAAAATCTTTTCAATGACTAACACACCTCATTTTTTGCACTATGTAGCCTCATTTTGTTAGCTGTGGCGAGATTCTTGTTAAAGTATTCATTCACAAATTCTCTTGTCTTCATGTGAAGAATCTCAAACACTTTTCGTAGAGCTTATAAATTTGCTTGTTTAACCCATGTGATGCTTGATACTTCTGTTTCAAAGAATCCTAGATATTCTTTTATCTAACTTTGTTTAGAATTGTCTCCAGAATTGAATGGTCAATTGCTTAAAATAGATATGTCTTGGCTTTTAGATCCTTCAGCTTTTGATCTTCAATGGCTTCCTCTGTTTTTCTATGAGATTTGCTTCTTCTGTTGCTGTAGGAATTCTATTCTTTACCAGACTCCAATATTGTTTTGATCTCAAGAAAAATTCCATGAGTATAGACCATTAATTATAGTGTCCATCAAGCTTAGAAATCACTAGTTGCACGTCATATTCAACCCAATTGTTTTCAAAATCAGGCTCCTTAAAAGAGAGATATTGATACCAATTATTGAAAGTAGGAGGTTTTAAAATCGAGTATTTAGAAGAAAAATGAATCTTCATTAAAGATAGAAGTAATGGCAACATAAATAGTCTTAGAAAGAGTAATTTAAGAATGGAAAAACAACTCGCATTTAACAAACCTTTTATGTGGCAATAGACTAAGTCATAACAAACAAATACTCCCTAAATCATAGGGATTTATTAACCAAGTAGTAACACATAATCAATAACTCTAACTACAACCTAACATTTTTATCATTGATTTAGTATTTGTTTTTTTTTCCATTTTTTGTTTCTATCTAGAATTACTAATAGAAAAAATTGTTATTGCATTCTCATTTATATGCAACTAAATATTTTACATTTGTATTTTTGTTTTTTAAATTTTATAGTAGTGTTTATATTGATATGCAACTTATAAACATTGTAATGCTAAACGTTTCACAATCAGAATCTAAAATAGCATTTGAGAATCAATGTGCTCAATATTTTAATTTTTTCTCAATGCATAAAAATAGAAGACCACCTTTCCAAAACCTTTTTCCTTTCCATATTTCTTTTTGGTTTTAAAAATGATTAATAAATTTATTTCTTCGATATGATTTTAAATAACTTTATACCCTTGACTAACTTGAGGTTTGAATTGTCAACCTCCTAAAATTAATTCGTCAGATTAAATTTACACAATATAAGGAGAATGATTTTCCTCCTATCATGGTTGGAGAGGAAAATTAATTCTGCTTTTGAAATGTTTTATTTTTCCTTCTTTTTTCTATTTTACTTCTTTCTAGGAAAATGTGGGCTTTCAAGATTTTTGTAAGAGACCCCATTATACTAATTAACTTGGCTACAAATGCGTTGGTGAAGAGAATTATCTGCTGTTCATATTATAAATTTTCTATCATCAAGAATTCATGTTCCGAATGACCACGAGTTTCAGTATCTTTCCAAGGAATTTTCTCTTATCTAATATTCAAAATTTTGAAACAGTTTTAATTTTATTTTATTTTTGTCCTCCTCGAAAAGTTATTCCAAGGTCAAATATAAAAGACAAGTCTTCAAATATGAATTATATGAGCCCAATTGGACAGTAATTCAATCAAGAAGTCCTTGGTAAGTGTTTAATTTTAAAAAGACAAGATAGGATATTTTATCAAACCGGTTCAATCAAAGGTGTTTCCATTCGACATCATCCTTCACCTATCCGATTTGTTAAAGTCAATAGAGAATAGAGACACACATGTCTTAATAGGGAGAGGCCACTTGGACAACCAAGCACATGCATGAAAAGGACATGGTTGGTTGTCCTTTTCTGTCAACCATGCACAACTAGCTACAATATAGAGGATAAGTATTAGGCAGAGATAGGCCAGGCTAGGACCAATCACTGTGCATAGCTACCCTGGAAAATATGTATTTTTTGTTGTTATCATCTTTTTTTAATATTATCAAAATAATACAATTAGAAAAAATATAAAATAGTATAATCTGTGCAACGGCTACCATATATACAAACAAATCAATAATAAAATTTCAATAACATTAATAGACAAACACCACCACCAATAAACAAAAATCAAGTGGTGAGTAATATCATCTTAATGCCATAAGGGTAACCTTTCTTCTCATTGTCATGGTGTTTTAAAAATATTTTTTTTAAAAAAATTATTTTATTTTCAATTAATTTTTTTTAATATTTTTAAATATTTTAATATGATAATGTTAAAAATAAAAATAATATGTAAAAGAAATCAACAATAACATTGAAAAAGAAACCCCACCACCAAAACTCAAGTGGTTAGTCATATCATCTGAATGCGATAAGTGCAACCCCCGTTTAAGATAGAAACAATTCCATTGTTGACGTGGAAATCAGTATTACACAAGGCAAATTGGAATTGTTATACTAGGGAATCTAGGCAGTCGCATTGTCGACGTTTTCATAGCCGTACAATATTCTTTCTATTGTTGAGCCACAAGACATGGATCAACTGATGACCATGTTTGACTATTAAAAATATTTCATAGAAAATATTCTTTCATTAAAAATATTAAAAATATTAATACAGATAATAAGAAAAGTAGAAAAAACAGACAAGGAAGCAAAGTACACCCAATATTATTTAGATCGTGTTTGACTATTGTATCACGATAAATTAAATAAAATTTGAAACAATCTTAGAGTGAATTTCTTTTTCATTCAAAACATGAGGTACAAGGAGACATATTTACTCTATCTCTACTATCTCTGTCTTTCAAGTAGCGTACAAATGCTATCATGTGATAGTAAAGATAAAAGTATATTTGGTTCAAGAGATAGAAATATATATATATATATATATATATATATATATATATAAATTTCTCTTCGGGATATTTTTGGAGTGAATTTTTTGACTTAAAAAAAAAGAGGTACATAAACGACATATCACTATAGACTATTTATTATTTCTTGTTTCTAAAATATCATTATAAAAAAATATTAATTCCAAAATCATTCAACATGTAAGGAAACAAATTGGATTATCATATTTCTAAAATTTAATTTCGGTAGATGTAGGGCAAGGGCCTGTTAAGAAATCATCTCACCTAAAAGGTTAAGCTTGTAAGTGAGGCTCCATAATATGATTTATATTATTCTCTAACATACCTTCTCAAGTGAAAGCCCTTTGGACTTGAAACTTGCACAGGTCCATATCATCTTGTGCTTGGTTTTTATCAAATAAAATGGGGCTGGTGAGATTCGAACTCGTGACCGCTGGGTCAACAAGACTCTGATACCATGTTAAGATTGATAAATGTGTGAAGTAATTTCATAGAGGATTGGAGAACCAAGCAAGGAAGAAAACAGTGTTTTGGAGGGACAATATAAATTTCAAAAATATTTGTTATTGCTGGTTTTGTACAACAATCAACTCATTGTGCAATTTGTTTCCTCTCATGAGCAGGCTACAGACATCTTGACGAAGAGGTTAAGTTCACCAATATTTCACACTCATTGTAACAATCTCAGGCTTGGTTTGTGCAAGTGTGTGATTGCGGGGGAATGTTAGTGTAAGGTATACTGTAAACATTAGTGTGAGTATGCATACCTAAAGAATGTCTCTTATGTATAGATAAGAGTCATGGGTACTATGTGTGTAAGCTGAAAAACCAACAATAACAAACATTTTCGAATTTAATTTTCCCTCCAAAACATTGTCTTCTTCCTTGCTTAATTCTCCAATCCTCCATGAAATTACTTCACACATTTATCAATCTTAACAAAGCCCAGGTCACAAGTTGAGACCTAGGTCACAAGTCGAGTTGATCTCAGTCAACATGAAAATTGAAGTGCCTATCATTATAGCTTTAATGTGTTAATAAAAATTGTTATGATAATGATTTTAAAAGATAACTTTAATAATTGACCAAAGACAAGGATTATGTCATATTCAGGAGGGTTAATCCAATTGACCTAAATTTTGTTCTTAAATAATCAAAGTAGTCGAGTTTTATCCGGAGTTGATTTGAGTTTTTAGTCAAGTGAGATCAAGTCAAATTTTTCTATATTTTTTCTTAAACTAAAACTTTTCCAAGTTATTAGCGTAGCTCTTGGTCAACTTGCTAGGACATTCTTAGTTTTATAATAGGATTATTATTATATTATTTCATCACTCGATATAAATTAAAATATAAAAACATAATGTTTAATTATCTTCTTAAATATAAAGGTTTAAAAATAATATTTATTTTATATTATTTTATTTTGATTTGTTCATGGTAACAAACAAGATACAAAGACAATTAATTTATTTTACATACCATTATCAAATATAATCTTGTCTCAATTTTTTATCCTGCCTTTCTTTATCTTATCTCATTTATATTGAAACAATAACAAAACATTATTTTAT